>JACYXH010000802.1:7067011-7154511 GCA_026745465.1 Lota lota | reverse complement strand
AAAACTTGTTTATCAACAAACAAAATAAATAAATAAAGAGCGTTTAACAGTTTTGAAAGATACTAATGAGAGCCAACAGCAATAAATTGGATTGGCCATCATGATGTTATTATGAAATATTATTCAATGAGTCATAAGTACATTAAAGAAAAACACAATTGTAATAATCTTAACTCAATAGAGTTCTATCTCCAAATCGCATAGTCTGGCAATAACTGATCCTTTCACAGTATATGGCCTTTCAGAAATCTTCAACAAAGTGATTGCTTCAGGCCAAAGGGGCTGGTACTCGTTATCGTGGGTGGTATCCACCGCACTGGAAGACAGGTTCAAAGGACAAACTCATTAGGCTTTCTGGCATATCATGTAAATATGTTTGTTCACCTGCACAGAAAGGTTGGTGAGACGGTGACACGACGGGTGGGTTCCAAGCGGCCTTCAAATTGCACAACAAACTCCTTTTGCTTTCACTGCTAAACACAGAAATCTGGGCTGCTTTTATTTGACGTGTTATCGGCCACGAAGTGAGAAGTAGGTCTGTACATATTGCATAGAATTGTGTGAATAAGCTGCTTGCTCAATGCCAAACCGCTAGACTACTAAGCCAGGGTGGGTTATGCGACTCAAACGCTTCCTTGACTAAACAGTCAGACGTTTCCCCTTGTCTGTCCGCATGTTTTATTACTTTGCTGATTGGACGGGTACACGCCATTACACGTGGTTGGAAGTGTTTATACGTTTAACGAACTTGAACTCAAATCCAGGCATCAGCTTCTCACTGTCCTAACCATCAGAACTACCATGCACAAGTGAAGTAAAACCCTGTAAAAATTTGGATTTTGCTGGTCCTGTGTTCTGACAAACTGCGCTTCCCGCTCATGATGGGCCACCAATGCCAATGAGCATGAGCACGCTGCAGCATCAGTTTATGAATTAATATTTTTATTAACAATTGAATTAATAATAATCTACTTATGAGCCAGTTTATTTCACCCTACTTATCTTTGACCTGAAAAACTATTAAATAGCAACTAGTAGACAGTGAAACAAAGCAAGAGTAAGTATACTACTGTTACCTAGGCTACTACGGTTGGAGTACTCTCAGATCCAGGGTTCTGGATCTGAGATTCTTAAGGACGTTTTTGCTTAGGAATTTTCTTTACTGAGTGAATTGACCTGGAAGTATCCAGGTGGCCATGATAAGAGCTGTTCGAATTCTCTAAATGCTGAAGAAAGGTGCTTCAATGCTTCCTTTCTTATTTCCTTTAGCATAGGTTAAGCTGGACCATCCTTTATGAAAGGAAAGAAGAGAATGCCGTCCCACAATCCCTTGCAGCAGGAACATTGCAAACAACACCATATTTTATACGAATACTAATTGGGATTCATTACGATAAATATGAGTGGACAGGAGTTTGAGCGTGAGCAATCAATCACTGTGAAAAACATTTTGTTTCACTTTTGCGACTGGGAGCCTTTATTATATATTGATATATATATATATATTTTTTTTAAGCTACAGGTAGCCAATTCTGAGGTCAGTTTAGGGGCTCAGTTTGCCACAAACACATTTAAATTGTAACCCACCCAAAACCAACTCCAACCCTTGCCAATGTACAATGTTATTATAATCACAGTCTAGAACCAGAGCAGAGTTTCAGTTTGTTTGCAAGATTGTTATGTAGGAGAACAGAGTGAATCTTCATTGTCTGCCTAACTATCTGTCCTCATTGACTGCCTTAATGGTGTATGAAATAACATAATTCAATTCTAAATAAACACTTCTAAAGGCGTATTCTGGTAATTTAAAATGAGTCTGAATCTTACTCAGAAACACAGTGCTACTTAAGAGAAAACAGCAAGGCTAACTTTGGTTTTTGGAAGGAATGCAGCAATAGCCTATTGCTGTGGCCACGGGTTGAATGAAGTTGACATTATCTCATTGCTGATAGGTGCCTAAAACCATTCAAGTACTACGGTCAATACATTTCAGATGGTCAATTGTTTTAATTTTGAGCAATTATGTGTCTTTTGTATATGAATGTTTACAATGGCAATAATAGTTTGGATTAAGACAAAACATATGTGAGTAACAAAGAACAATAAATTATGCTTAATGTTTCCCGCTGGACATTTTTTACAAAATAAACACACGTCACATGTCACTTGTATTTAAAAGATAAGGGCTTGCCTCTTTGAAAAGAGGTTACATAAGTGGCAGCTTTTACTTGCCCTAACCTGTTGGATTACATACTAGATGGGGTGGTATGGTGTGTGTGTGTGTGTGTGTGCGCGCGCACATGCCACTACACGTATAGGTGTAAGGTATACGTGTGAGGTATATGTACTGTCACACGCAAAGAGAGAGAGAGAGGGAAGAGAGAGAGAGAACAGCAGGGAGGAGAGATAATGCATTGCAAGGAAGTTTAAGTGGGTGGACAGCCATGGCTGATGGCTGATATCCTTCACAAAAATAACTGTTTTTCTTTTTCTGTGGCCTTCCGATGAGACATGACATTATACCTTTTACATGATGTGGAGCTCTCTCGTGCCAGAATCCCCCTGTTACCCACCAAACATCCCCCCACTCCTACACATACGCAGTGATGACACATGCATAAAACCACATGTAGACACATACAGAAACACCAATACACACAAAAAAACATACTTACACATGCAAAAAGATATGCATTGAAACACACATGCACACACCGACACACATTCATAGACACATACAAACATAAAATAAAACACACAAACGCGCACACAAACACAGAGGAACACATTCACACAGACATAGAAACACATGCACATAAACACATACATATAAAAACAAACACACACACACACACACACATACACACACGTTGAGTGGATCATAAAGCCCACATCTTCTACTCCTCCACACAGCTATTCCCTCACCAGCCCTCTCTTCTCTCTCCTTGGCAGCTGTGAGTCATTACTAGTATTTTCTATGAAACCTGGTATTCATAACTGCTTGCTCCGATTCCACCCCAGAGTCCCCGCAACATCATAACCATAATAGTTTAATCACTCTGGTCTTGACCCCGTGCTGTTGTTTAGCTCTGACCCGAGTGGGCGGCCGGCTGTTCCCCGCACATGTGCACACACACTCACACATGCACAGGCATGCACGCACACACACAGGCACACAGGCAGGCATACGCGCACACAAACACCTACACAATTGCCGCACACGTTACAATAGTCTCCATGAGAAAGTAATGGTTGATTTGACCTCTTCCTAAAAACGTTTTTACTACAAATTAAAGGTTCTTTTTACAAAAGAAGCAATGTGCATAGTCGTTTGCTCATTGGCAGTGAAATCATTTATTTATGTCTACTTGCTTGTACTTGTGTATCTGTGTTTCTTGAGTTTATATTTGGTTTATTTATGTGTGTGAGTGTGGGTGTGTGTGCGTGACTGCCTTTCTATCTGCATCTCTGTCCATCGTTGTGGTTTTGTTTTGCCTTACGTTTCGTCATTTTGCATTTAATTTATTACTCATTAATTCAAATGTGTTCCTCTTTCCCAAGGCCTTCCTCAGATCTTGGCCTGCCTGACTGCATGTCTGTCTACTTGTCTGTCTCTCTGTCTGTTTCTCTACATTTCTGTCTCTCTGTCTGTCTTGCTACACCTCAGACACACAGTGAAAACGCGATGAGTCATGAGTGAACAACCACCAGGAAACATGACAGTGAGGTGTAAGATCCCCCTCCCTCTCTTTGTCCCTCTCTTTCTCTTACTCACACACACACACACACACACACACACATACACACACACGCATGCATCCACACACACACCAACCAGCTGACTGGAAAAGATAGGCGGTTAGCCTCCCGACTCTCTCTGCACCTCTGTGTGAGGGTGACCTCATCACTATTATCATAATAAAATAATAATAATAATAATAATAATAATAATAATAATAAAATAGGGCCCTTATCAAGAACACTGCAAGAGTATAGAAGGAGGTTCTAGAGGTGATATGTCAAAATTATTGCTAGTACAAAACAAGTGATGTGCTGCTTTATACGATGAATGATTTATCTGACTGTAATGGTTATCCATTGTGCTTCCTCTATCGCACTATGTTCAAATGGCATATGCATTGCTGCAGGAAATTTTACCAGATCTCCAAGCCTGTAAAACGATCCACACACATAATGGCGGTTAAACATTGTCTATTTCATGGATTTGGTTCACACAAGCATACCTCTCAACAGCAGGACGGGCTATGCAGAGAGATGTTAAATATTTGATTGTTCCGTTGGAGTCATTTTGTTGGCAGATGAAAGTGAATAATTGATGTCTCCCGCGCAGGTAACGCCCCGAGACATTTAATTGTCAGATTGTGGACAGATATCAAGGGATCATCATAAATATAATCTTTATGTTGTCATTTCAACCACAAGTTTCAACCTAATGAAGTCAAGTTTGTTTTGTGGGTGCGGGGGTGTTTGGTGCATGTTTGCACGTGTGTAATTATGTGTGTGTGTTGTGTGGTGCATGTGTGTGTGTGTGTATGTTTGTGTGTACGATTGAATGTGTGCGTGTGTGTAACGTTTGTGTATGTGTGCGTGTGTGTCATTTGTGTGCGTGTATGTGTGCGTGTGTATATGTGGGCGTGTGTATGTGTACGATTTTGTGTGTGTATGTGTGCGTTAGTGTTTGTGATTGTGTACATGTGCATGTATGGGTTCAGAGGTTAAGAGCTTCAATAAGTGTGTGTGGGTTGAGGATGTGATTGCTTTAAACACACAGGAGGGGTGCGGAGGCAGACATTGTGGAGACAGAGCTTGTAAACTCGGAAAACATGCCATCGTATCATGTTTGGTTAGCTTTTTATTTATACATTTAATTTGGTCCAATCAACTGTTCACTGACTCTACTAATCATTTACACATTTCTACTTATTTAGCCCACTCAGTCATTTACTGAATGATTGTGGATTATATATATCCATCCTAGATTTTGAGGTTTCTAATTCTTGGATATATACTTTTTAGTGTAATTTCTTGATTAATACATTATTGTATATAACTAATGTTCTTCCTAAGTGTTTAGTTTCCTCTCTTTCTTTCTTACTCTATTTTCTTCTCACCTTATTTAATTTCAGTCCATGGCCTTCAATTCAGGCAATTTCAAGTGCAAATCCTCATTATGAACTAAACATGCTAATAAGTACAAACTGTTGTTTAAGTTGTCAATTGTGGCAACTGTTCATTTATTGAACAAATTAGGTGAATAATTATTGTTGCAAAAATATTTTTTAGCTCAATGCACAGTAATGCAAACGAACATTGGAGAGAAATCCCCTCTAGTGGTCAGCACGACCATTGCGCATCCACCATGCTTTCATCAGCCAATAGTGTTTGGTCGCCCCCTTGTGTTAGTATATGGTGTCACCATACCGCTGACTATTCCTTGCCAATGGTATGAGTCGAAATGGCTATAAAGCTACTTATATCAACTTTATAGACTGACGATAACCAATGTGAAATAAATATTTTGCGTCCACAAATGGTGACAATGGCAGATGTATTTAAATGTGTCAAATCGAAATCTGAACACAGAAAAAAAGTGCATCCCCAGCCACACAAGCAGGTGTACTGAACCAGGAACATTTATTTAATATGTGCAGAAGTGATGATGACGTTACAGACCAGGACGGGGGGGGGGGATATGGGGAAGATGAGAAAAAGGTACATACACACATATACACTCAATAGCAGACCTTATACCAGGGGGGGGGGGGGGGGGGGGGGGGGGGGGTAGGCTGCATAGGTAACACATGGGAGTCACACACACACACGGCTAGGAGACCAGCTCCGTTTTAGACTGGCAACACACACACACACACACACAGAATAAGTTAAATAGCACAGATACAGACTTTGCTAGGTCATAGTAGAACTCTGTTCTCCAGGCGAATACACAGAGGAAGGAAGACACACACACACACACACACACACACACACACACACACACACACACACACACACACACACACACACACACACACACACACACACACACACACACACACACACACACACACACACACACACACACACAGCATAATGTTTGCATAACCACTACATGAGATGACATTACAGTATACATACTTTTTGTTTTGCACCTTTAAACATGTGAATTTACATTTCATGAGCACCAGTCACAGCTCTGTAAAAGAGTGTGTTTAAGACCGATAGAAATGGATCATCCTATCCATTTGAATATAGAAGAAAAGTGGAAAACCGTTGCAGTACAAGAGTGTAATTATACTAAAATGGACTTAAGGTCGACCAATATTATTGTAAAATCCATTATGTGAATGCTGAATGAATATTTTGCAACAAAAAATGTATGCCTTAGGTCCGTCAAATCATCCTTACTCCCTTAAATTGTCGGTTGATATCTGCCAATGAGAACATTTTAGGAAGAGGTCAACTTCTGTTGATTTCAGAGGTACAACTTTTTTATTTTTTACCGTTATCGAGTTGCTTTGTTTAGCTCTCACTTTCACATGACAAATGCATACAGAAACAGACAGACGGACGACACATGACTTCATTGAGTAGAGAAGAAAACAAACCAAATAAATAAACGCTGTCAAAATGTGTACATTTCGTTTCTTAGCTTTCTCGTTCTTACCACAAATCAGTTTTTTTTTTCTCACTTCATTCTATCATTGGCATTAGTAGTAGTAGTATTATTACAAGTGTGTCCACATTGCTCCAAGATAATTGGTTTTTCCATCTTAGTTGTAGCATTTATCTTCTTATTCAAAATGTGATTGATTCTCTGCATGTCAGACATGAATGGAAATGGAATAAATCGTTCCCTTTCACACATCTTCGAGCTGTGTAGAAGTCAGTCTGGAGGTCAAAAGCGTTATCTATTTAGACATTCTTTTCACTGTTGACAACCCGCTGCGTCTGCAAACTTACGACTTTATTTTCTGCATTCTGTGCAGACCAATGCAGAACAGAATGATAACATTCAGTCAGTGGCTTATACTTCAGTCACTCGTTTCGTAAGACACTGTACTGAAGAATCGAGGGGCAAAATAGAAGACAGAAAGTAGGCTTACTGCGATAGAATAAATACGTCAAAATGTGTCGCGCTTTGCACTATTCTGTAGTTCTGGCTAGTTCTCTTCTCTGTGAGTGGTTTAAACTCAACGAGGCGCAACCATGGTTAAATAAAGGTTAAACAAACCAGCACATATTCCTGTACAACATGGATCGACTAAAACTCAAAAATTCTATGTATCCATCATCCACAAAAACAAGGCACTATTAAATATAGGCCTCATTAAATAGAAACAGCTGAGCACAATATTTTGCAAAGATTAGATTCTATTTCGTTTTTTTTGGGGGGGGGGTTAATTTGCAGCGTTTGACCTGAGCAATTTAAATGAGAATGATGCTAAGCTAAATGTCATGAATATCTTGCTGGCCAGTAAACTAGTGGAACCAACTGACTGACAAGGACACGAGACTGGTGTGTGTGTGTGTGTGTGTGTGTGTGTGTGTGTGTGTGTGTGTGTGTGTGTGTGTGTGTGTGTGTGTGTGTGTGTGTGTGTGTGTGTGTGTGTGGTACATTTGGGTTCCTTTCTGCCAATAGACGAAGAACAGGGCAGGCTCTGTTCTCTCTGTCTATGACTCGGCTGTTAACAGCATTAGTTCTAACACTTCCCGTTACTATTTAACACAACACAGACACATTAGAGCACGCACACATACACACACAGTTGCTAAGTAACAGTAGCCATGCAACCCTCTTGTACCTCCCCCCAGCACAATTTTTCCAAGTAATTTACAGTCTGCGTTGACAGAGATAACGGCCCCACTCAGCCTCTTCAAGTGTCACTCAGAGCCATCCGTTCCTGTGTGCCCGCAATCTCAATTCACACGTGCAGGAGCATGTGAGTCGGTTCACCGTGAGCCTGGGACAAATAAATAGACCCTCTTCTGATGGGAATACCGCTTGGAAAAGTAGTAAGCCTTTCTCTTCCTATATGTGATGGTTAGGTTGGTTCTATTTATAGCGATAATATGAATAGGCCTATTACACACACACATTTCGTGTTGATTAATTTGTCTGATTATTTGATATAAAATATTGTATTAGATTGACCATGTGTCAACAGTGTCGCTTGTAGGAGATGGACGATCGGTAGGTGCACAACAGAAACAAAGTGCTTTAAAGAACGACAATTGAAATAACACTTTGGATTAAACACAATAAAAAAATACTAATTAAACACAATCCTTAGTGTTGAATATCAATGAAGTATACTCTGTGATTTGTACAAATGAAACAATGTTGGTACAGTGAACTATTAAATTAATCTGTTTTGCTCATAATTATGATTATTCACTCTTATGTCATATAGTTATTGGTATATTCATAATCCATTTAATTAGAAACAAGCTCTCTTTTTTTAAATGTACAGTCACATACATATATTTTCTATGTTTTTATTTATTTATTTGATGACATCTTTGGGTAGCAAATTTTGCCTCAAGTGTTTTATCTAGTAATATTTCTTCGTATATCACTACAGTGTTTTTCTAATCCGGTCAAAAGTGCACAACTATAATTGGAAAGGTGCATGGGAGTCCTGACACTGGGTGACCAAACAAACACTTATATCTCTTTACACACGTCAAAACTAAGGACATATCCCCTGGAGGTAGACCAGCATCTGGCTCAAGGGATTTCAATGCTGACCTGCTAATAGCGTTACAATATCTGTTGTGTGCTGTATTGGAGATTTTCTAAGAAATGCCCCTGGTTCCTTCTTATGATCGGTTCTGAGAAAACTGCACTGCTGTTCTAAGTCAGCAAATACAGAGCTGAACTGACAGTTGTAGTGCAGACACGCTGTATTAGGTGTGCATTGTGTTTTATTCCCCAGAAACTACCTTTAGGTTAACTAATCATGGGAAGAGTTGACAGTGTGGGATACTGTACATCATTATATCTCCACCTAGAGGACAAAAGGGACCTGGCATTGATTTGTTAGAATTATTTTCAAACGTTTTCTCCAGATACACAGAAACATGTACTGAGGATAAAAGATGCAGGCCTATGCCAATCTCTACTTTTGAAGTTCCTGATAAGTCGTAGAATTGGACCCAAAAACCAAATGAGAGAAAAAGTGGGATCATTTTTTTTATATGTCACCTGTGAGTCAATATTAACTTCTTCAAACCAAATCCTGCCCAGCGACAGAAGCCAAATCCTTGCTGACTGGCTAGGACTGCAGGACTTGCATGTGCCCTGGCAAAAATGCTTTCTGAACACAGGAACAGGACAGGAAAACAGGAAATCGAATTCACTTAAAGAACAGTTAAAGGTGCTGTACGATTTTGCATGAAATGCAACACTGCTCAATGGCCTGGAAACGTAAGGGAGGAGCAGACAGGGAGGGGACATTTTGTTTAGTTTCAAGATCTTGCCCTCTTCCGCTCTCTCTTTACAGCTCCCAAATCTTACCTACAGCATCTTTAATAATACAATGTAAATAAAAACAATTCTAAGAATACTAAGAAATTATAACCACTCACTTTAGCAACATCAATTCTAGTTTGGCCTTGTTTTATATGATATTATGTAATTGCAAATGTTTTGTTTTGTAATATTCATTTAAAAGCATGACTGTAAAGTTTCACACGTCATACAATAGTTCCTGCTCTTTGTTTTTGACGTGAGGCCACAAACCTTAAAAGTTGTTTCAACAGCATTTAGAGGAAGGCCAAGGGGAGAAGAGTTACTCTACTGCCATCTGAAAGAGTCAGCATTTCAGCCTTCCTTAAGCAAGGACAGAACAACACAACAACATATCTTGGTCACGATAGCCATACATACAGTAGAGACTGTATCATCCTTTTTTTATCATCACAAGCAAAATGGAAGCTCAGTTTACTCATCACAAACATTTACACACAAAGGAAAATGTCTAAAAACACCTTGAAAACAATAAGACTGTGGACCAAGAGGACATCACTATCCAGTTACTCTAGTTACTTTTGTGTTCATGCAGTTGTGTGTCGGTTTCACACCCTAAAACTCCCCCAAACTTTAGATACGGATACAGAGTGACCCCCAGTGCTCAGAAACCTCACTTTCTGTTTATCGGAAGCTTTTTCAGGGCCTGGCACCCATTCATTCGTTCACAGAACACCACACGCTACTTTAATCTGAAAACTGACATCATTTAGGGGTAATTTCTCTCTCTGTACCAGAACCGTATTATTCGATATTCCATTTCCCAATATAAATATTCTATGCCCGTTTTGCTTGGGAAAACACGGTTGACAAACGTGTAGGAAAGCTGGGGGAGGTTAATAGCGAGTGGGGAGTGAGATGTCTTGAACCATGGCTCACGGCATTAATCTCCTCAAATAATTGTCGGTTTGTTAGCTCTGCTAGCTTTCTTTTTTTCAAATGTGTATTCAGGAGTATATACAGTGTTACAGACAACACCCAGAGATTGAGTATAGTTGGGGACAGAAGGTATATGTGGGCTGGGAGTGTGGGGGTGGGGGTGTGGGATGGGGGGAGACAAGGAAAGACAGTCCAAATAATCCCTGTCAGTCACAGAGCTCCGTCTTGCTTCGATGCGCTTCGTATCGTATGCTGGACGCAAACACAGGCGCTCTAAGTGAGTACATGAATATCGTGTGTGTGTGTGTGTGTGTGTGTGTGTGTGTGTGTGTGTGTGTGTGTGTGTGTGTGTGTGTGTGTGTGTGTGTGTGTGTGTGTGTGTGTGTGTGTGTGTGTGTGTGTGTGTGTGTGTGTGTGTGTGTGTGACTATATCTGTTTGAGAGCTAAAGGGGGGGGGGGGGGGGGGGGTAATATTGGTGCTTGTGTCTTGTGGGGTCAACATCGACTCAGGGTTTGCGTTGTGTGACCGCTTCATGTGGCGAGTCCACTCCAGCGTTTGCATTGGCAAAGTGATACTGCCATTGTATGGACAGTATGTGTGTGTCCATCTGTGTTTGTTTGTTTGTGTGTATACATAATTGTGTGTTTATGGCAAAGTGGAGGCTCCTCCTCCTCTCCTCCTCCTACTAATCTTCTCCTCCTCTTCTCTTCATCTTCTCCTCCTCCTACTCATCTTCTCCTCCTCCTACTCATTTCCTCCTCCTCCTCCTCCTCATCATCCTCACTGGGTAGGGGAGCGGTCGTCTAGCTCCAGGAGCTCCTTGACCAGCAGCTCCCCGAACTGGGCCCTGCTGTAGCGCTTGAGGGCGTAGGCGTCGGACATCTTGTACAGGATGTAGGCGTTGTTGATGGCGATGCTGATGGCCAGCCAGAACACCTGCTGCCACGTTTTGTTGGGCTTGTGGAAAATAAAATACCTGGGAGAGCGGGGGGTTTCAATAACAGACATGAACAGGTTGTCTTATAATGTGAAGGTGAGTCTCAGGTATATGCGTTGCGCCATACACATTTTTGCATGTGCACACCTCTGCACTTTCTTTAAAAGGATTTACTAGTCCAGATATAAAGTGCATTTTATGAATCTCTTAGCCCTTGGTGGCCTTACATATGCACCAAACATGTTTCATATGAAGGCTCGTGGTTATGTATATCATAGTAAAAAAGTACATTAAGAGAGAAATAACAACTATGGTTGGTGATGGAATACAGTGAAGACACCTGCAACACTAGATACACACTAACACAGTGAATGATACCATTTACTATACAAAGTCATCTAGAGATACTGTCAAGTACAGCTACAGTCTCAACTCATACCATAGGGATAGTGATAGTTAATATTATCAAACATACTTGCTGTACTTGTCATCATATTTGCAGATGTAGCTGAGATGGGCCGCGAAGGCCTCCACAGCCAGTGGACATGGAATCTCCCCGCTTTTCCTCTTGATGATCATACCTGACACACACACACACACACACACATTTATATTTATTTGGAATATGACATACGCTAAACATATACATGAATTGAAAAAAGAACCACCTTAGTTGTTGAATAAATCTAAAAAGGTCTCTAAGAGTTTGGGGGAAACAACGTGATTAAACACTAAGTAAAATGGTATTTGATAGTCTCTAATTGGAATGAGCATGCATATATGCTGCTTACCTTGTTTGGTGGGGGAGTAGGCATTGGTGAGGAACCGGAAGTGTCCCTTGTTGTACCAGCTGATCAGCGACATGCTTTCCTTCATCATCACCTGTGATTGGCCGCGCTGCACTGGTGTGGACCCGCAGACCAGCATGCACTGGGGCAAGCCTGTGCAGTCACTCTTCCTGGTGCTTAGAAGACCGCAGCAGTAGATATCTGGAGAAAGAGGTGTGCACACACACACACACACACACACACACACACACACACACACACACACACACACACACACACACACACACACACACACACACACACACACACACACACACACACACACACACACACACACACACACACACACACACACACACACACACACAATTAAACAGATGAGGTTTCTATTGTTCGTTTCTCTCTTGCTCTTCCAACTGCTATGTTGCAAAGCACAAACTTATCTTTTCATATCAGTATGAAAGAGGTTTTTTAGCGAGAAACGTGAACCTTTTGGGAGAAAATGTAAAATTAGAAAGCATTGGTTTAGTTTCAGATCTGAATAGTCAACAGCCATTAAATGCAATATGCTACAATGTTTCTCAATCTCTGCTCAATCAAAGCCATTCAAAACCTGACGCTCTTAGGACTAGATAAGCAACCTTACTCATCAGCCTCCTGTTGTAGGTCTCATCAGTACATCAAAACAACATGTTTCACCATCAAACTCCATTCAAAGTGAAAGATGCAGAGGTGTCGGCTGCAGAGATCATTATAGTGTTCTCTTCAGCAGAGTCCCTATTGGAAACTGCAGTGCTAAACTTTTTGAGGCTTTGTTTAATCAGTTGAATTCCAAGGTGAGTCGCCATAGACTCCTGTGGTGCTTCTTTGCTTAGCCTGGGGATGCTATCTGGCTCCTATAATTAGGTGGAAGATGAACAGAGAGATTCCAAGCTGCTTAAAACAACAGAAGATGGAGACGTGGAGAGACGGACAGATGGAGACCAAGACAAAGGAAACGTGTCAGAAGGTAAGGCACGGAAACAGATTGGATGGATATTGATTCGATTTGGAAAAGTAGCCCAGACTTGGTGGGGGGGTAGGGGGAGAAAGCGAGACCAAGAGAGGATATATCGGATGGAAGCTAAATACACATATCTATACACCAATCAAATTACACGTCCATCCACCATTCATCTATCGTCACCCATCCATTATGTAGGCATATCATCGAAAAACGTTAGGCATAAGTTCTTTTTTATATTCAGGCTGTCGGCTCTACGGATGCTCCGTCAACATTCGGGTTTAACGCTTGATAGGCCTTAGTGGGAGTGGGATCTTATCAGAATTGGCACATTCGCACACATCGCAGCGCCAACCATTGCAAACCATTATCTTACACAGTACAAGACCTAAAATCTATCCTTCGTGTGTTGACCTTTCTATGAGTCTTTGCCCGACCCGGCGCTCCGTGGCTCGTCTGGTGTGCGACCCGCTTTACATTGAAGCTCCGCCGTAACCGAGTCGGACCGAGAGTGAATCAGAAACCAAAGGACTTCCTGCACACAACACTTACGTGATATTAGTGCTGGCAGGTAGAGTGCACTCTGTGCACTGTGGCCCATTTGGGTAATCTAGAGACAAGGTGCAGATTCTTTTTTTCCCCCATCGACCAATCGATTAGGTTGAATTTCAATCTACAAAAATTTTATTTGGTTGACTACAGCCATCCATCCATCCATCCATCCATCCGTCCGTCCATCCATCCGTCCGTCACATGTGTGTGGGTGCGTCTCGCTACGTACTCTGCTTGCTGAATTCAGTGAAGAGGCCCAGGCTGGTGATGGAAGGCCCAGTGAAGATGATAGTGTTTTTCCCGGAAAGGTTCTGACAAAGCTGCTTGGCCACCAAGCTGTGGAGCTGGGGCTTGTTCTTCAGGGTGGAGAGGCCGTCAGGTCCCTGGCCCTCCTTCAGGTGAACGGAGATCTGCAGAGGGAAAGAGGAGCTGAATCACCCTGCTTATGGATCGGGATGATGGGTCTTTCTTCCTCAGCTGAGCTGTTGAGAGCGGTTTACCTGAACATGCTACGAATTAAGAATAACAGGTTAATCAAAAACATCTGATCATCTTCACTTTATCAAAACTCCCAGTCAGGCATATTTGCAGTTTCTCCATATATGACAAAGGAAAATCTTGAAGAATACAAACAAACGTAGACTGATATTTTTTTACATTGGAGCCACTTGCTATAACGCAGACTAAAGATAATTAAGAAAAAGGTAGAGGAGACTATTTGGTGACAGCTTTATAAATGAAGACATTAACAAGCTTGCTCATATTTAAGCCTAACAGATGAAGAAGAACGTGTACATATCTCAAGCACCCCCCCCCCCCCCCCCCCCCCCCCCACACACACACACAGCCCAGTGCCCATATTGCAGACATATTTCAGTTTTTTACAAGATGAGAAGACATTAGTCTGATTAGCTACTGGTCGCCTTTGGCACTCAGATATTGGACTAAGTGACTGGATTTGTGTGTGTGTGTGTGTGTGTGTGTGTGTGTGTGTGTGTGTGTGTGTGTGTGTGTGTGTGTGTGTGTGTGTGTGTGTGTGTGTGTGTGTGTGTGTGTGTGTGTGTGTGTGTGTGTGTGTGTGTGTGTGTGTGCGTGCGTGCGTGCGTGCGTGCGTGCGTGCGTGCGTGCGTGCGTGCGTGCGTGCGTGCGTGCGTGCGTGCGTGCGTGCGTGCGTGCGTGCGTGCGTGCGTGCGTGCGTGCGTGCGTGCGTGTGTGTGTGTGTGTGACTGGCAAATGGAATCCATTATCAAGCCGCTGTTTATTTCTTAAAGGTTTTCTCTCCCTTGGCACAATTTGGAAGGGGTCTCTCTATGCAGTAATGAAGCTGGTAAAATGGGAGTGACTGTGAGTCTGCTGTCAATTTGTGTTGTAATACCTATTAACATCCGCACAAGGCACGAATAACTTGACTATTTGAGACAAGCAAACTGGTAACATTGCATAAACATGATGTATTATCCAGCAAACGTTTAAGAATGAACATATATCTAAATTAGTTGCATAGTTTGGATGAGGAAGTGCTCAATGATGGACGACCATCACTTAAGCATTTTTACTTATTTTTGTTTACCAGATCAATTCTAATCAGAGACTACCAGAGATTTTGTATTCTGCACACCAACGCCACTGCTTTCTTCAATGACAGCATAACAATTCATCGCTAGAGTCGGCCCAAAGGGGACTTGTTTCCCTGCCATGATATCTACTTATTAATGGGCCCTTGGCAGCAGAAAGGCTCCTTGCTGTCTGCCTCGGGGCTTTGTTATACACTTATGCAGGGCTTTTACTTTAATACAAAAACCAGCCTCACAGTGAGAGGGAAGAGCTTCACTCTTTCACCAAAAATCAATCCTAAACAACGAACTAAAAGCAAAACACAAACTAAAAGCTTAGATTTATGACGAACACATTTCCCACACCTTCACTGTTAACCTCCCCAAGCTTTACTACACATTTATCAACGGTGGTTTCCTGCAGTGAAGAGATACAGGCGTGGAAGTTGTATATGCGTATGATAAATAGAATCAATACGTTTCTAGTACAGAGAGAAAAATGACTCCCACATGATGAATGCGTTTGAAAGTACTGTACTGTTTACTGAACGTCCATTACTAACAATGTGTCTACAAGATCATGAGCTCTAAAACTGGGCTGTATCAATCAATCAATTAATCCACCAATCAATCCATCAATCAATCCAAAAAGATACATCATTCATTGTTCCATGGCATTGAGAGCCTATACTGTGTGTGAGTTATAGTACTTGCCCTACCGGAATAACCTCTATTATTTATCTTTATATGTATCTGTTTCCCATTTGAATATTACTTTTGTGAAACAAAGATCCTGTTGAAAATAAAGGAAGGGATAAATAAATAAACTGCTGCATCTAGTGATTTTTAAAATGAGTTATTTGTGTATATTTGTGGGTAACAGTTGCTCCGTCCTGGTCCTGCAGGACTGTAGTGCTGTGGCTGGTAAATAATGTGCATTATATAAGTGGTGGTTGGTGTGGGCGTGGACGTAGAGGTGAGAGGGACACAAATAACAATTCCAGTCACATGATGGAACATTTGGCGAAGGGACACTGTATGATATTATTCATACACATCTGAGCGCTGTAGTATTACAATGCGTGTGTCTGTTAAATGAAGCGTTTTCATTCACTTTGAATAGCATTCATAACTTCTACCACAACTACACCTTTCACTGTATTTCTGGAAAACACTATTTGTAAAGCCCTGTATAATGCAGTCCACTAGATATAAAAGTTTCCCTTTGTTGACCACTGGCTAAAGATATAATTTTGAAAAGTGAATTTGGCTTCACATTAGTCATGAAATATTAAAATAAAACCGTGTGGATTCCCTCCCCCTTCTCTCAACATTACACATTTTGTGTCTGTCAAGACACATACACAGATGTGTGTGTGTATATCTTTGTGTTTTTAGTGTGTGTGTGTGTTACCTGGCAGATGAATCCGGTTGACGTGCACTGTCGGACCCAGAGGCTGAACTTCCTCTTCTTCCTCTTCCTCAGCTCTCTCTCTGTACATGTGTTGATGAAGACCGGGTCCTCGTCTATCAAGGGCTCATGCAGGACCTACCACACACACACAATAAGGGGGGGGGAGGTTAGGTGAAAGACTCAACAAATATCACATGTATTGGCAATGCGTTTCTGTCTCTGTTTCAGAGAGTGAAAGAAACAAAGTGAGAGAGAGGGAGCGAGGTACAGTTTATGCGTGAGACACACTAATAGCGTTAGAAAGAGACAGAGTGAGAGAAAAAGATATACAGATAAGCATGGCAGGGATTAAATACTAATAGAATGTGAGAGAGAGAGAGAGAGAGAGAGAGAATATTGTGTACATGTGTGTGCAAGCTCACAACATGCACAATGCTGCTTAGCACAGACATCAAACTGCAATTCTACTCTCAAAACTATGTGGCCTGTTAACCCCTTTGAGACTGTAACTGTGATTAAGGGCTATACAAATACAATTGAAATGAATTGATTTGAATTACTATACTCGGCCTGCCTGCAAAACACTTGAAATATCATTCATCACCTGATAATCCCTTTACTTTATATCCCTGTAACAAGGTCCATGCTACATGCCACCTAGGTGGCTGCCACACTCCACCTAGGTGACTTCAACTGGGCTCCCCAGATGAAGGACGCAGGGTTGCGGTGTTGGAAGATTGGTTTATTGTCAGGTTGCAGATTATGCTACACGGCCTGGTGCTCCATGTTTCTATGCAGGAGATCTCCCTGGATGTGTGTGGCGATGGCTGGTTCAACCTGTTGCACACTGATTGCTCAATGTGCAACAGGTGTGCAGCCTCACCCAGCCCCAGAGTCCAATCAGTCTGACTCGGGCCAGGTGAGGCTGCTTCAACCAGCCATCCTCCACACCGACTCCACAATCCTGTTGCTGTGTCCTCTTGTTTATCTTTAACTTCAAACTTTTCAAATAAATGTCTGCACCCCCCCCCCCCCCCCCCGCCGCCCTTTCTTCTCATTTCCCTTTGCAAACATCGCTGCCCTGAGTGCAAACACAACCATCATATTAATATTTAGTACCATCAGATATACTTTCCCTGTCAGGCGAGCAGATGTTGGAGACCATACAGCCTATTCATCATTGCATATTCTTTACATACTAACTACTGCGATCATGCAGCCTCCATTAACTTCCCGTCTTCAGCGGGGCTCTAGTTTGTTCCGTTTGTTGAACACTCAGGAACATTTTATTGACGTTTGGTAGTGAGGCCGGGATAATACATGATTGGATCGCGTTATGGATATAATGAAGAGTTATATAACCGTGAACCTGTTATGCTCCCTAACAGGACCTGGGATGACATCTGCTGGACAATTAAACCCAATGATAGCTAACCAACTGGAAAATAAGCTTTTGTCCAGACTTGTTTCACTCTGCTGTACTACTTGCTTTTTCCATGGCTGCGTTGTTGGCCAATAAAAACCGTAGTCAAAAGAAGAATATGACGAAACACGTATTAATGTAATGAATCCATTTTTTAATTAATCCATTTTTTAAAGGTTAAATTTGAGTAGGACGAATATCAGTGGGTTTTTTTACGACAGAAAACAACAGGGTGCATGGATTTCAGTGCGATAAAATCATTGATATATGAGTACATTTTTCATCCTGTACTAAAATATATGTACACATACGTCAGTCAATCAGCATGTCCTGTGTGTGTTCTCACTGGGGGGTCTTCGGCATTCTAGACATGCTCTCTGTCCCTGGCACCCAAACCCAGCACAGACAGACTGGCCTAGATACTCACATACTGTCAATGAAACACACACACACGCGCATGTTGTACACGTACACACACACACACACGCATGCTTGTACACGCACACACAAACAGACCAACACACGCACACGTATGCACACACACATGCATTCATGCATGCTTGTACACTCTCAAACACCCCCACACACACACACACATATCTGATATCACTTGGATGCCCTCATTCCTTCACTATAGTGCTGAGGAAATATTTATATATATATATACACTGTATTACTACATATAAAATAAAAATATATACTTATGTTGTGTTACCAGCCAGTAACATTAAGCAGTGAAACTCGTTTGGATTATTTAGTGAGACAGCACCAATACTTTCTGTAGCCACAAATCGAGTTAGTCAAAACAGCAACAGACACATTCTTCATAATTACCCAACACTGCCTGATAACTGTAAAAACCCATCTGCTACACTTGTTTGTAAAGGTAATGCACTTATTTGCCTCTTTGACACAGTCGAACAACAAGACATCCAACCAACTCAGCAACCATTATGGTACATTCAACCCAATTTCAAGTAAACAATAACCTGAAAACAAACCCATTATCAGATTTGATCTGTGGGTTGTAGAAAGCATAGTAAGTACTAGGATGTGTAAATGAGTACCAGGATAGGCTACGGCTGTTCGACTCCCAGCAAAAAGGTTCTGGGTTCCACTTCCAACCCTATGTCGAGTCTTCATGTCCTGTATGCATCTATGTGCAAGAGCTCTAACCCCCTAAACCTGCTCTTTAATAACATGCATCTGACTCCACTGGAAATCCCTCCTGATAGAAAGCCTCTGCAGAATGACGACATAGTGGATAGCCAATAGGCTGTGACTTTGAGGGACCTCCACGCACCTGTGTCTGGGAGGGTCTGAAGGTGTGGCTGAAGGACTGCTGCAGCGAGTCCAGGAAGGGCTGGATCTTGTAGAGGCCCTGGTTGCAGCCCTGGGACGGGCGGAAAGCCACGATGTGGAAGTACTTGAGGATCTTCTCGAAGCGCGCCTGGCTCATCTTGAGCGCGATGCTGCGGTTGCTGAAGAAGCCGGCGCTCCAGATGCTGAGCACCGACTCGCAGCGGTGCACGCTGGTGGACACCACGAAGCCCAGGAAGGCTTTCATCTCCTGGGCCGTGACCGGGCGCCAGCCCTCCTCGGAGCCAAAGCGCTCCTGGAACTTCTTGGCGTACATGTTGGTCTGGGTGACCATGTTCTGGATGCAGTTGTCGGGGACGAAGAGCTGGAAGAACTCCAGGGCCGTGGAGTCGACAGACATCTTCTGGGCCGGACCTAGAGGAGGTGAACAGGGAGAGGGAGGAGGTGAACAGGGAGAGGGAGAGGGAGAGGGAGAGGGAGAGAATAATGAATGAGAAGCAAAGTCGAGATGTAACATGAGAGACAAATGCATGCTCATATTTGGAGACTTTGTTATTGGGTTTTATTTTGGCATCGGTTCCTCTCTCCATTTTTCTTCACACTCTTCAAATGTCCCTTTCTGACAGACATTGAGTCACAGTGAAATGTGGCTGTGTGTTTGTTCGCAAGTTCCAATGCTAAAACTAGATTTTGTAACAAAAGGTCGGGACGGATGTAAGCTAATACCCTAGACAAGTCTTCATATTAGAGATACCACACATTAAAATAGCTTTTTTATTGTTTACAAACCTGTCAAATGCTTTGTCGTGGTGTGTCTGCTTCCAGAGCCTGCGGCAGTGGTCACAAACTTTATACAGAGTGACACTCACCATGGTGACATCCTAGTCACCACAGCCCTTCATCATCTCATGCTCGGGGAACGTATCATAGCATGCTGCTTTAGCATTTTGGCTGCCAAAAACTCACTCTCGGTCTCACATGCAGACTGCTACCTTAATAATTCAGTCAACGTAGCGGCACTTGATACTTCTGACGTTGAGAAATGTAGAGCATAAGAATTATTCTGTAGTAGTCGTAATAATGGAGCCCTTTCACCCACCTCACTGGCTCTCTCCAACTTCATATTTGTTTCTTCGTTCCCCGAATCGCATCTTATTGAGCAAAGTTAATTATAAAATTATATTTCTTCTTCCATTAAAACCTAAATAAATAAATAAATAAATAAATGTGGCTACTACATTATTTTCTGAAACCCACACACACATTGAAGCAGGTTAACACAAAACATTTTTTGGTAGTTTTCAATTGAGACCTGGAAACAGCTCTGCTTGATTAACCATGACACTCATCCATGATCTCATTAGCTCATAAACAGAATGTGTGCAACAAGTGCAGAACTAGGTAGCTCTCGCTCACTTAAACTCTCTCTATCTCTATCCTTTCCTTTCATCCATGTCTAGCACTCCCTCTATTCCACCCATCCTCTCTCTCTCTCTCTCTCTCTCTCTCTCTCTATTCCATCTCTCTCTCTTTCTCCCTCTCTCTATATATAAATAAATATATTTATATATTCCATAGCTCTCTCTCTCTCTCTATTTATATCTATATATCTATATTTATATATATATATATATATATATTCCATAGCTAACTCTCACTCTCTCCCTTTCTCTCTCTCTCCAGGTCTCTCTTTATCTATCCATCCACATATCTAGAAGAGAAAATGAACAATGAGAAGAAAGACGGCAGGCAGAGATGTTGGCAGAGCAGATCGTCCCTGTAGCCTAGACGGCAAAAATAGCCCCATGTCACGACTCAAAATCCATTCATTTGCATTCCATTAGACCTGGCAGCTCGATGGAAAATGCAGCATGACTTACATAGACAAAGCTAGTTCTCCATTGATAAAAATACAAATAAATGAACCAATGTAGACGGATGCAGACCCAAAGAGACCCAACACACTGGATCTCTCCCCGATCATTCCCTGAATCGCAACTTTAGGTAACACTAATTACATTGTTATTTCTTCTTCCAAAATGACTAAAAAGTACTAATTCTATGTTATGGTCCTATTCAGAAACACTGAACTCAGACGAGAAGGGTCAAATGACTCACAGACATTTACCGTGAGCAGAAACAAGGCTATGTTTCAACAGGCAAATTAATTGTCTGCTCTTCAACCTAGTGACATTTACAATTATAAAGGTTATTAATATCACTCTGCTATTTATTAGCAGAGTGTAATCTCCAAGACTGACTGGTTTTGGGATTATTTTTTTCAGTGAGTGGTTACACTCAGTAAACCACTCAGTAAAATCTATAAACCGGGCATGAGTCCTTTACATCATCATACGAATGGTATATAATCAGACTTAGCTGTGGGTAGATGCTTTGTAAGCCCTGACTTGACTACTGCAAGGTCCAAGCATGGCATTATGAAAAATGTCACTGAGTAAGATCTGGACATCTGTGTCAAACCTATAATGCAAAATAAAACTATCGTGTCAGCACAACTTCTACGTAATGTTTTTGTTTGAACAAGCACAGAGACAGCTCAAAGTTAGAGGTCTTTGTCCTTGTTGTTGTATTGTATGGAGGTACGCTGAGATGGGCTATGTTCCATTCAGACGAGGGCTGATGTTATACGTGCAGAGACAAACACAATCCCACAAAGACTGCTCTGTCACATCCATCCTGCAAATACAGTCTGTCAGCCTCACCACAGGAGACAGACAGAGAGACAGGCAGGCAGAATAGACATGCAAACCCACAGGCAGACATACGACGAGACAGACAGACGGATGGACATACGACTAAACAGAAAGGCAGGCAGACAGAAAGCCAAAAAGACACACAGACATGCAATCAACCGGGCAAGTGGGTCCTTGTCTGCTTCAAACCAGTTTTCATCCTGTGACCAGCTCTGGAAATATTCATGATGATGTGGAGAGTGGCAGGACGCAGCTCGTCTCTGACGTCCACTTAGCTCTGAAGCATGATTTACCACACACACACACACACACACACACAGATACAGACACACACGCATGCGTGTGCACACACACACACACACACACACACACACACACACACACACACACTCACTCACTCACCCTCCAGCCCTACATTATCTCCACCCTGTCGCACTGCTGAGCACCATCCACCTGGGCCAGACAGACCTGCTAAACAAACACGCCTTTCATAGATCCTCTCTACACACACACACACACACACCATGGGAACCTAGAGAGTCTGACATAATGCTAATAATAGTATACAGGTGGTGCACACACACACACATAGAATCAGAATCAGAGTACTTAGAGAGTACATCCTGCACTAGTGTCTTATCACAATGTCCATATTGGTGGACCGCTATTCTATTCTATTCTATTCCATCCGCATGAGTGTGTCTTCCCAGGCTTCTGTAGCTTCTGTTTGCACAAAGACTGCAGCAGGTGTGTCAGCCCATCCCACTCAACATGTTGTTTCTCCAGCAAGACAAACAGATGCAATGTAATCTGGAGGTCAATACAATGTATGCTAAAAGAACAGCTAATATAGTCCTGCATGTCGCTCTGTTTCGGGGAAAGATAATTATATTATTATAATTATATTATTATAATTATCTATATAATATATTATAGTAACTGGAAATGAAGCAATAAGCATAGGCAGTGCAATGGTTAATTGCATTTTCGAATGATTATCTTTCAGATATATCTTCCATGTAACTGACTATAGCTGATATGTGAAGTATTGACTTGTACATGCATGTGTACATATGTGTATGTGCATGTACGTGCATGTATGTGCGTGTGTGTGCACGTGCACGTGTCGTGTATCATGACTGGAGATTGTGACAATATTGTTGGATTGTCTCTCTACTACCAGATGGCGGGCTCACCTCCCAGGGTGCACCAGGGCATCACTCTTGTGATTGGTCAAAGCAGTACTCCCCCTTCCCCTCCTCCCACCCCACTCCTCCACAATCACATCTGTCCCATACTGAGGGAGTAAATCCCATCCAAGCCCAGCCTTTGAAATACTATCTGGTTTTTATAAACGACACAAACCCACACCAAACACAACCCCAGAAAGACATATAGAGAGGTAGAGAGATAGAGATAAAGATAGAGAGCGAGAGAGAGAGACGCCAGCAGAGGAAAGAGGAATAGTGAGATCAGAGGGAGGGAGCAAACAGGAGGATGATAGGTGGACATCCTGACACCTGAGGGAATATGGACTGATAGCGATTAGCTAATTGACACATCACCAGCCCAGCCTCCTTCAGGCTAATGATCGACTGAATGACACGATGAATGACTGCACCGTACACTGCATGTGCCTACAGGGCGTATCAGTGATATCTGGACGAATTTGCAAATGTCTGAGGCTATCAAGGCCGTACCATGACTCTCACACATGCAATAATCAGAGGGGTTTAAACACAGAGGGGTTTAAACACAGGGGGGTTTAAACACAGAACACATGTGAACACTTACAGCACTTGTGAAATGAGTGAGTGCTTTAGGATTATGTGTGAGAGAATTTGTGAGCAAACGTGTAAATGTTTGTGTGTGTGACTGTTATGGGTCTGTGTGTTCGGGAGGGATGGAGACAGACACCCTGCCGTTCGTTTAAATTAAACAGCATGTCAACCTGCATGTGCCCCGTTGGAGCCATGCAGACATGCACACACGCGCACACACATGTCCCTTAGCACGTCAAGGGGCTGGAAATCAAAGGAAAGACATTTAGTATTGCCTTTGAATCACTGCCATTAAAAATGTAGCACAGAGGGAGAGAGATGTAGGAGAGAGCGAGAGATGTAGGAGAGAGTGAGAGATGTAGCACAGAGGGAGAGAGATGTAGGAGAGAGTGAGAGATGTAGCACAGAGGGAGAGAGATGTAGGAGAGAGAGAGAGAGAGAGAGAGAGAGAGAGAGAGAGAGAGAGAGAGAGAGAGAGAGAGAGAGAGAGAGAGAGAGAGAATAAGAGAACAGGGGTTCTGTTGTAGCAGAGCAATAGCCTTTTGTATGCTGGCCGGATGGTTTGGTACCCTAATCAGAACCACAGTGAATGACCTAAATACAGCCACGGTTGGAAACCCTACATTCCCCATCGCCTAGCACCATCGGGCAATGTCTCCCGGCACACTACAAATAAACCGTGCCAAATGCACCATGCCAGGCACCATGGCTTACCATATGTGTCTTTGTATGGCGGCGTCGTGACATCCTGGAGGGTCTCCGTCCAACCATCTTGTTCTGCCTGACTCCGGGACACTGAGCCGGGGGGACCGGCTCCACTACTCCCGCTGCGTCCTCCCCCGCTACCCACGTTGTGGCTGCTGTCAGTGTCGCCGAGCGCCCGTTGATGCTCCTCTCCCGCCTCGGCTATGTAGTTCGAGTCGGAGTTGGAGTCCCCAGAAGTGCTGTAGAAGGGGTTGTCGCTGCTGTCGTCCCCCGACTCTCCGAACACGTCGTCAGATATCTGCAGGCTCTCGTAACGTGAGCGGGCCGCTTCCAGGAGAGACAGCGCCTTCCGCCCGCACTCCGCCATCTCTCTCGCTAGTGATGCTCGTCTCTCGGTCTCTTTACCGCTCTGGCTATATTTCTTTTATTCACCCACAATCTTTGCACCTGCGCGTGTTAAACTGCATACGAGTGGCTGCTCACGATCTATTTTTTTTTCAGTTGTTGTTGTTGTTTTTTGTTTTGTTGGTGTGTTGTCTAAAGAAAGACTACACCCTAGTGCACACTTCCACTACAAACCTCACTCTCACTGCGATAGAATGATCCTCCTCCTCCTGTCCACCAAACCATTCTCTGGCGCTGCCCCGGTAACCACTCGGAAGGTGGGGAGCTGTCCTCTCCTGAAGGGCACTGAAACGGTGGCCCCCGTCGTGACTGCACGCTACAACGCCGCGCAGTGATGCAATTATTGTTAGTTATAGCATCCTGGAGCCCGCAGCAGCATCCGGGTTGGTTAGGCGACCACCAGTGATTTTGTCCTACGGAGCAGCAATGAGAAAATCCTGATGATTAGAAGGCTACTGGCTGCGGGTGGATCAGCTGACTTGAACGCCCCGTCGTAACATCCAATTAGGTTGGGTTTCCAAACAGATGTCAGGTTATAAGACGCCCCGAGAATCAAAGACAAGTCACGATGAGCATTATTGGCTGTAGCTATGCACTATAAACGTCACTTTTCTATTGATTTGGGATAATGAAATGGGCCGGGGCTAATTCTCACAAAAGGGGTGAATATCATTTTACCATGAAGGGTTGATTTCCACTTCCCTACTTCCTCCCTTAATTAGTTTCATCATCCTTTTATCCATCCGTGGATAGGCTGCTTGGTTACAACTGAGATTCCCTTTCCATAATCCACCTTCCCTACACTTTATTTGCTTAGGCGATTTAGGCACACTAACCGGTAGGCCTGCTTAATTATGGCTTCTTTCTTTCTTTCTTTCTTTCTTTCTTTCTTTCTTTCTTTCTTTCTTTCTTTCTTTCTTTCTTTCTTTCTTTCTTTCTTTCTTTCTTTCTTTCTTTCTTTCTTTCTTTCTTTCTTTCTTTCTTTCTTTCTTTCTTTCTTTCGTTGTCTTTTAATGCTGAATTAGTATTAAAATGTAAGGGAGGCTTACTCGGAAAGAAAGTTGAAACTCTGCCCCCATGTACCCCGTGTGACCAATAGGAGGCGCAACAGCGTTATCCGTTAATGTGACGTCCAGGTCCGGCTCTTCCTTGTTGGTACACTTGCCATGTTTGCGGAAGTGTTTCAATATTCTCACAACTAGCTAGCTAAGTAATTTTTTTATCTTTTATGTAAGAGGTTTCAAACCCCAATATGAATTTACCAAAGGCCCCCGATTCTCTGTGCTTCGACAAGGACGTTTTTATGAAAGTAAGTAACCTGTAAAACGATGTTGTAAATACGTATTGTATTACGCTGGGTATAGAGGCAAACTTGTCATTAAAGTCTTACTGAGTTCTTCTAGTTGTTGTAGACATTTCTGTCTCATGGATCAAGTAAATACTGTTCTAGTTAATTAGAGTCAGAGCAAAATATGTATGTCGATATTTAATTTACGTCAAAGTCTTGTCCAGTATATCAACGACGCCACTCGACCAGTAAAACCAGTAGCCATCAAATGCTTAAGGTTGGTTAGGTTTTTATATTGTGTTGCTGCCTCTCAGTATGCATGCTCGTACTGAAGATGCTGTCTTCCCTCTTCATCCTACCTGGCTTGCCTTAACTAATATGTACACTATCGCTGCCTGACCCCCCCCTCTCTCTCTCTGCTCTTAGGATGACTTTGACGTGGATCAGTTTGTGGCTGATTGTCGCAAGCAGGTTCAGCTGGAAGAGATGCGAGAGGATCTGGAGATGTACTACAAGTTACTGAAGACCGCAATGGTGGAGCTCATCAACAAAGACTATGCAGACTTTGTCAACCTTTCCACCAACCTGGTGAGTGGTAACGCCTTCCCTTTTTTCTTACAGCTTTCTCTTATCATATGCCATATGCTCACTATCTGTCTCTCTAATCTTTTGAAAGGTCGGAATGGACAAAGCCCTGAATCAGCTCTCTGTCCCCCTGGGACAGTTACGAGAAGAAGTGATGGTGTGTATTGTGCTTGTGTACACATCTCTTCTTTCAATACACTGTGTGTGTGTGCGTGGATGCTTGTCCACTAATGCTGGTTGATATGGTTATTGTAGAGCCTACGTTCCTGTGTGAGTGAGGTGATTGAGGATATAGACGACCATCTGGCAAAACAAGAGGACCTGCAGAAGAAAAAGGTAAAACAACAATATATAGCTAGCATTAATCAAATGCTTTTAGTATGTATTGAGATTAGTAAGTATTGTTTGATAACAGACCCAGAGAACCTTGCTTAACCAGCTCTCGGACCATTTTTTTTTTTTTTTTATTCACGTTTCTTTTTTAATGAGCAGGTGAGATGGACAGGTAGATTTTTTGTTTGTTTAAGAAAATATTGTAATCTTGAGAGTAATGTAACGGTCGTGTAGACATTATAGTGTGATGCCGTCTTACCTAAAAATAACAGCATTGATCGAGCACAAACAGACAAGAGCCCCCATTACTAGAGTCTTTAAGTGTATAAATGCATCGATCACTTATATTGCTTGTATATTACAGAAGATTCCCATTGTTATTAACATGAGGGATATCGTTGTCATTGGCCTTAATGCTTGTAAATATGTTTCATGTGTCCACCAGGTGTGCGTGCTGAGACTGATCCAGGTGGTGCGCTCAGTGGAGAAGATTGAGAAGATTCTGCACATGCAGAACACCAAGGAGTCCAGCTCCCTGGAGAGCAGCAGGTAGGGACTGACCAAGACACACGCATGCACACACACACACATGGGGGCAGGATTGCAGTTACAGTGTTTTACTCCCAGCCAAAAGGTTCTAGGTTCAGAACCCCAAATGTCCACAGTTTACTGTAGGTGTCCTTTAGCCAGATACCTAACTCCTACTCACTCCTAATGACGTTGCTTTGGATAAAATCATCTGCTTAATGTAAAAAAAGTTGAAAGTTCTTTTGTACAATATCAATAACATCCTCATCATCAATTGCTAGCTGTACTGAACACGGAAATGGGTGCTGGATATTATAAGATTGTGTGATAATTACCAATAATGCATAATATACAGTCTTTGATGTGATCATTGCTGTGCATAAATTAAAGTGTGTGTGTGTGTGTATCTCCACAGTCCTCTTCTCGCAGGTCAGATCCTTGAAAGAATCGCTACAGAGTTTAACCAGCTCCAGTTCCATGCAATACAGAGCAAAGGCTTGCCGCTGTTGGACAAAATTAGACCTGTAAGTGGTTTGAAAACATTAATGATCCACTGTCTAGCCTTGCATTCAACCGTCCATCCATTTTGCCATTTGACAAGGATATTGTTCTCCTTCTTCTTTTAAATCAGTGTTTTACCTCCTGTTGTGCAACATTAGCAAATTCCATACAACCTCATTCTTTTGAACCAATGTGTCAACATAGGTCATGTCTTACCTCCTGCTGTGCAACTATTGCAAGTTCCCTATAACTATGTAGCCCCCTTCCCCTTGACATTATGAAGTGACTCCAGCGGATGACTTAACCGGACAGATGCTTGGTTTCTAAAATGTGATGCCACTTTCTCCTCCATCCACCCTGCCCTTGCCAGCGGATCGCGGGCATCACCTCGATGCTGCAGCAGTCCCTGGAGGACGTGCTGATCCAGGGGCTGCAGACGGCCAACCTAGACATGGTGCGCCACTGCCTGCGGACCTACGCCACCATAGACAAGACGCGGGACGCGGAGGCCTTGGTGGGACAGGTGCTGGTGAAACCCTACATGGACCAGGTGAGTCCTCACTCTGACACACACTGGAGCATTCACACTACACTCAACTTTTGATTCCATCCCAAGGCATTGAAGGAATTCTCCCCCAAAATAATGCTGTACTTTTACTTATTTTTCTATAACGTTACACCACTACATTCTTTTGTCAAGTTCAATTTATTTAGCTTATGACACGCCAGTTCTGGCAACAAGACAATAATATTTTCTACAAATACATTCAAATACTACAAAATCCTTCCCTGACCCCCTGTTCTGTTCACCCATTGGTCTCCTGCCCTCCAGGTGATCGTGGAAGACCTGGTGAAGGCAAACCCAAATGGTCTCCAGCTGATGTATTCCAGACTGCTGGAGTTTGTCCCCCACCACTGTAGACTGCTCCGAGAGGTGACAGGAGGGGCCGTCTCCAGGTACTGATGCTGGAGCACAAGTCTTCCCAACCTGTGGTCCAGCATTAGTGATTTGCGGACCAGCAGTTGTGGTTTAGGGACCAGCAGTAGTGCTTTGTGGACCAGCAGTAGTGGTTTGTGGACCAGCAGTAGTGGTTTGTGGACCAGCAGTAGTGGTTTTGGGACCAGCAGTAGTGGTTTTGGGACCAGCAGTAGTGGTTTGTGGACCAGCAGTAGTGGTTTAGGGACCAGCAGTAGTGGTTTGTGGACCAGCAGTAGTGGTTTAGGGACCAGCTGTAGTGGTTTGTGGACCAGCAGTAGTGGTTTAGGGACCAGCTGTAGTGGTTTGTGGACCAGCAGTAGTGGTTTAGGGACCAGCTGTAGTGGTTTGTGGACCAGCAGTAGTGGTTTAGGGACCAGCTGTAGTGGTTTGTGGACCAGCAGTAGTGGTTTAGGGACCAGCTGTAGTGGTTGGTGGACCAGCAGTAGTGGTCAACAAACCACAGGATACAGCTGGTGGTCCGTGGGAAATGCAATAACAATTATATACAGAATACACATAAAATTGCCTTATTCTTTGGTAAACATAGTATTATGACTTCTTATCCTTTCAAATTACCTTCCTTTATAGGAATTATCCTTTCCTATAAATTAATAGTGCTCTGTGCATTTTGTTAATGGTAACCGCCATTCCAACGCACACTGCATGTGTTTTTGACCACTTGCATATGGACCTTGTTTCCCTTGTTAAACTCCCAAGATCTTGTTCTTGGATTATAACACTGGTAGCATTGACTGTAGTCACAGAAATCCCAGTTGTAGGGCTTTCAGATTGCTAGCTCATCGTTTAAAAATAAAGTGTTTCTCTCACTCCTCAGTGACAAAGCTGACATGGTGCCAGGCTACGATTTCCTGGTCAATTCCGTGTGGCCTGAGATTATCCGCGGCATAGAGGAGAGGATGGCCTACCTCTTCAACCCGGGCAACCCAGACATATTCTATGAGGTAGCTAGCGTGTGTGTGTGTGCGTGGGTGTGTGCATGTGTTGCAGCACAACAAGCACAAAACACACCACTATAATGTTTGAATTGTAATTCTGCCTGGATCGTAATGCAAAGGGGAAAATGTCTCTTGGCTATTCCCGTGCCATTTTCCTTCAATGTGTTTGCTCTTTGTCTGTTCTGTTCCCCTCTGTTCTTTCTCCTTCCTTGCTGTTCTTCGTCAGCGGTACACTGTGAGCATGGAGTTTGTGCGGCGGTTCGAGCGTCAGTGCAGCTCCCAGGCCAGCGTGAAGAGGCTGAGGGTTCACCCCACGTACACCAGCTTCCACAACAAGTGGAACCTGCCCGTCTACTTCCAGCTACGGTGCGGAGGGACTGTTAATGCTTGTCAATGCTTTCTTGGTGTTGATCAAATTATTTGATTATTGATGCAGTTGACCCGTTTCTGTAATATTTAAATGGATATTGATTATAGCTCTGCTATATGCTATTGCCCCTTGTCATTGAGGGCTTACTGATGAAAAAGTATTCCTTGTAGACACTTACTGAAGGCAAATATTGAAATGAATGGAGCATGATCATGGGAAGACACACACACGCAGCATTTACCAAGCATCTTCCGAGAAACAATAAGTGTACATGATTCTCATAGGGAAATGTTGACATCAGATTTTAGGTCTGATGGTAACAAAACAAAGGTCAGTAGAGTGACCATGTGGAGACTGTTATGGATTGGCCATGGCCAAGTTAATTTGCATCACACTATGGAGGAAGTGTAGCCTCGCACAGCCGGAACACATTCACTTGGCTCATTAGGTCTGGAAAGTCTGCCATCAGCTGTGTTTGTTGAGGGCCGTTGTCATTCAACCTGACTTTGCAGCCTATCGGATGAGCTGAGATGACATGTTCGCATGAATGCAAGAAAACGAATGGAATCTACACCATAAGAAGTCAGGGTATGACATGGTCCCAGTTTCACATTTCTTGTCTCCAGGGGAAATATAAATGCTAACTAACAAAACACCTTTCAAATGGAGAGAGGAAAGGCGGTGCAAGGAGACACTTATTGACTATACACATGCCTTAGTGATTGTATTAGTTACTTTCTTCCTATACACGTTGCAGCAACGGAGTATATTTAAAAACAAGACCTTGAATGGAGATAAGTCACAAAATGTTTACGGATCGAGGACACTAACTGTGACATTGACAGTTTGTGCACGTGACTGTGACTATGTACATTTTATGTACATAGCACAACAAACAAGTATTGTGTTTGTATTGTGCAGAGTACTGAAGCTCGCAGCGTGGTGGTGGTGGTGGTGGTGGTGGTGGTGTTTGTCACTGTCATGTTTTACTGTTTGCGTTTGGAAGCAGCTTCGACTCGTACTCGTGTCATGCTGGTTTCGTGGACTTTGTGTGCCTGCTGGGACTTTCCATTTCACGTGATTCCTGTGTGCATGTGTTTTTTCCTACGCTAACCTCTAGTGTTTTCCCTTTCCCCCCCTCTGCGTGTCACTCGTGTATCTATATCCCAGGTACAAGGAGATAGCTGGAAGTTTAGAGAACGCTATCAGCGATGGGCTGGAGGCCGCTCCAGGTAAACGCTCACTCTTTGTGAAAGAAAAATACATTTATGTAAGTCCATTCGTCAAACCTGTAATTGACTCAAAGTTTGTGTGTGTGTGCGTGCGCATCTGTGTGTGTGTGTGTGTGGAGAAGCGGGCAGTGCGTACCACCTCAAGGTGTCTGAGGTGCTGTGGTCGTGCCTGAAGAGATGCTGGTCAGACGGGATCTACATGGCCCCCCTGGCCCATCGCTTCTGGAAGATCACCCTGCAGCTCTACGCGAGATACTCCAAGTTCCTCCATGAGGTGACCCACACCCGCACGGCTTGTTTGGATTTAAACCTGCCCTATGTACATTTGCCCGTTAGCAGCCTCTAGTGGCTTGAGTGGTAGCTACAGTTATAGCTATATCATCTTCAGGATTTCATGTTTTCCCACGGTTGGGGAATTGGACCAGCATACAATTATTTGGAGAGAACAATTCACTGGATGGATTGACTTGTTGATGTGAGTGTTTTAGACTTAAGAAACTTTCTATTTCAGATATTTGTTAATGGAGTAAATAGCTGCAGTATAAAAGTGACATCATGCAGGTTTAAATATTGACTTTAAACATGGCAGACTGGAAGTGATTGGGTGTTCAATACTGACGTTTTTGTTGACATACAAAGCTATGCAAAGCAGCTGAACATCCAACGTGACGTTCATAATGCTGACTGGTGCCTTCACAGGTCCTCACCAAGACTCCCTGCCCTGAGGTAACCAAGGAGCCCACCAGGCCCCTGCCTAGCTCCGCCTCCTCCACCTCTAGTCGCGCCTCATTGGACGAGGCCTGCAGTGAGGGCGGAATTCCTGCCTCTCTCTCCACCAAAAAGCTGGTCTATATCGCCGCTGACATACAGAAGCTACAAGAGCAGGTTAACATCGCAACTCCTATAATGCCTATCACATGTTATAGACCTGTACTGCTTGATAAACATGTTCTGGACGATTAAATGTCATTCATTTTCTAAAAGTTTCAGTTGGGTATAATGTTTTCCTATTGGTCTTCTTTAGATTCCAGACTTGACGGAGATAGTCAGACAGAGGCTCGAGGCAGTTGGCTTCAAAAACTTCACTGTGGTGGAAGGTATTTTGCACACAATCATACCAATACCCTTTATCTTTCAGAGGATTTTGGCCTTGAGCTTCTTAAGCACAACAATAACTTTATTTTTCCTTGAATTTAGTCTTTTCATTTTAAACTTGACCATTCAGAAGTGAAAACTGTCCTAAACCATAAAGAACAGAGCAGAAGAGAGCAAGATTTTGAATTTAAACAACCCAAATAATCATCCCCATCCCTCCCTACTTTTCTAGATTCCCCTGACCAATCAAGGAAGAGATGCTCTGATAGGTCATAAACGAGCCGGGAGCGGTCTAAAATCAAAATTGTCTCATACAGAGGCAGGCGCAGTCGACGCGAAACGAGCTATTCTCACAGAGCATTTCACTCACTAATAACTGACGGATGACTATGGCATTTCTAACAAATGACACTCAAATGACAGCTCCTAAATCGTACCTACAGCACCTTTTTAAAAGGGCCATCGTGTCCGCTGTATGGTGAGCTATGAGTGGAGAGGAGTCTAATATAATGAGTTTGGATAGCCGGATTGACAGCAGATGTCTCTCTCCTGCCAGCTGCCCTGGGGGACTCCAAGGCCTCTCTGTCGGGCAGCACCCCCACTCTGAACGCCCGGATGACCCAGCATCTGAGCGAGCGCTGCAGCTGCTACCTGAAGAGTGCCTCGGAGGTGCCCCGCCTCTACCGCAGGACCAACAAGGTACTGCTATTTCCTGTTGAGTCATTTAGGGACATTTTAGATGTACGACACGACGTTACATCGTTATTCAGTCTATTTTCGGAGAAAAACGAGTTGGACTGCTCCGTAAATTGCTGCGCTTTCCTTTGGGGCCGCTGTTGTTCTTTTGATGCAGTGCTCCTTGTTCGTCATGAACTGAAACTCCCTCCCCCAAAAGCTGATTGGTCCTGGTGAGATCAGGCTGGTCTCACGAGGCTAGGGGTCAGGCAACGGGGCCTACTGTGGACATATTGCTATTGCTTATTAGTGAAGTCCAAACCATCGGCAGACAATTAATGTGGAAAGTCCCAGCTTCCAGTACATTCAATGAATGAATGAATGAAGAAACCGCCGCCTTTGCTAACGTTACTGCTACTTCCTTGTGCACAGGAAGTGCCGGTGCGCGCCTCAGCGTACATGGACAACGCCCTGCGTCCGCTGCATCAGTTGCTGACTGACTCCACGGGTCTGGTCACCCCCGCTACGGCGCAGGACTGGCTGCGTGTCACCCTGTGTGACTGCACACAACGGTAGGCATGCAAGATGCACACCCAGTTAATAATTCTAGAGATAATTCTACTTGGGCTTTCATGCACAGAGGAGGAATAGACGTGGGGAGTGTCAATCCCAGAGCGTGGTCAGATTATCTTTGTTTTTGAATGATCTTCGACGTGACAATTGTAGTTGTAGTGACAGCACTAATTGAAGTGACAACTGTAATGGTAACAGTTGGCATTGAGATTTCTTTTAAGGATGTTGTGTTCCTATGCTGAACATGTGTTTCACTGGGGGCACAGGTACTATGAAACCATCTCGGAGGTGCTGAGCTCGGTGAGGAAGATGGAGGAGAGCCTGAAGAGGCTGAAGCAGGCCCGGAAAGGCGCCGCCACTGTAACGACAACGGGGACCAATGGAGGTCTGACGGATGACGGCAAAATCCGCCTGCAGCTAACGCTGGATGTGCAATACCTGGGAGAGCAGGTAGAGCCATTCAAATAATACTGTGGACGACTATGGACTTGAATAACAACTCTATTTTGAGTGCTCTTTTCTAAAGAGAGCGTCTTTGAAAAGCGCATTTACAAAGTGGTGAACGTTAAGTGAGGGACGAGCCATTAACGTTGACCACTTTGTAACTGCGCTTTTCCAAAGACGCAGTTACAAAAGCAATTAACAACACAAATCAGTACAATTGAAAGTATATCATTGCATTTAAACGAAAGATGATTTAAAAACCAATATACCAACATAAAATTGCAGTAATATAAAAACATCCACTATATAATTGAAGTCGTGTATGCCCATTCAAAAGCTTTCTATTCACCAGGTGCTTCATATAGATGGATACATATCAAAAAAATTATAATGAATATAACATAAAATAGGAATGCACTCGTGAAATGAATCTGGGCCAAGCAAACTAGCGAGGCAATATGGAAACCTTTGGAGTGCAGGATTCAGCAATACATGCTATTATTTAGGGTTAGGTAAGGACAGAACAACCCGCCATTGTATTGACTTTGAGCTGTTGATCAGAAGACTGTATTTAGTGTGGCAGTACAATGGCGCTCAGGCAGTTTACATGTATGGTCTGGCGGTTCCAAGAGTAGGACATTGTGTGTGATTTTTGAAGTAATCTTAAATTCATGTCAATACATAAATAGTTCATAGGTCAACCCACTGCCTATCACCATGACTAGTTTGGCGCCTTTTACTGGCTATAAATGTATGTAAGTTAAGGTTTAAGTTGCAGTGGACTGCGGTTTGTTTTGATTGATGCATCTTCTCCTGCAGATCGAGAAGATGGGTTTGCAGCCATCTCAGATCTCCATGTTCTCCACGCTGACGGATCTGGTACAGGAGGCCCGGGACCTGGCTGAACAGAACCAATAGAGACCTACAGGACTCTTTCTCTCTCACACACACACACTGGACATACGGAAATCAGTAGTAAAACAACAACAGCGCAACCTTCCACGTCACACTTGTGTGGGCAAACAAGATATGATCAACCTTATCCACTCCATGCTAACTGAGGACGATTGCACATTGTGTTGCTCCACTGATTGGGCCGGACGGCACACACACACACACACACACACACACACACACACACACACACACACACACACACACACACACACACACACACACACACACACACACACACACACACACACACACACACACACACACACACACACTGTACATAACATTCAACCTCGACTGGGGTCATAACATAAAATGGCCAACATGCCTTTTTATGTAGGCACTAATGATTCCTGTGTCTTGTAATATTGGCCATTGGATATAGTCTGTTTTAAAAAAGAATGCCAAAGCCTATATTATACACTAAAACGTCAACATGCTGTAAATATAGAAATAATGTGCTGTGAATTATGTAAATGTTTTAATTAATGCTATTTACATTGATAATAAATCAAATATCACAATGTATGGATATGTTGTGTGTGTCAAGTTAATTGCCAAGAAATAGCAATTAGTCAAACTGCAGAAATGCAACCATTGTGAGCTGTCAATACACGCACTCTTTAAGTTCTCCATGTCCAACCACATTTGAACTATTAACACCAACTATACTGACCCTACATTACACAAACATTTACTCTTACATTGACCAATTCATGCATTGCTTTTAACCCCTAATAGTGTATACAAGATAGGTATATTAAATGCTGAGCTCTCTCTGTCGGCAGCCATGATATTGAAGCTACATAATTGTATTTTATAACGGCCCAAGCGTTCACATTTGATCTAAGAGGAAAGAGGATGTCCATGCCCGTAAAAGGTCACCTCAGTGCGTCCAATCTTAGGTGAAACACAGCACCAATGTTACTATAGTGAGAAATAAAATCTTTATTTCAACAATCATGAATTGTAAACAAACAAAAATATACTCTATTACATGATATACAAAGACATCAGACATTCATCACAGAAAATTGATTCAACTGGACCTACTTTAAATCACACACTGTACAGAACACTGCAATACATAACTTTACAGAAGAAATGTTTTGCTCCTTAAATTTACGTATGAGTTCAGTATGAATACTGATTAATGGTTAAAAGCTCTACATGTTCTTAATTGAAAGATAACTAGATGACGATGAGGATGTATTAAAAATGATTTAAGTAGATCATAGGTCATACAATTGTGCTTCATCGCCTCATGTACTATCTCACGAGACTAATATGCAGAGGATGTGACAGAGAGACGCACAAGGAAGTACTGCTTGTCAATGGATTTCATCTTCGGTGAATGGTAAAGTATTTTTGGGACAACTGGCCGTTATAATACTTCAGATAATACTCAGTAATACTTAGTAAGCTACTCTTGGCTCCTATAAAACTCCCTAAAGTGTAGGATTGGTAATCTTCCCCAGCATGAGTATGGCATTAGAATTTCCTTCCGTAATGGAGAAGAAGAACGGCCGGTTGATGGACAGCTTCAGGGGCACGCCCATGTCCTGGTTCCTCTCCTGACTTTCTGCACCTTCCTCTGACATCTCAAACTGCACCTTGTTGAGAACCTGGCAGAGGTGAAGGGAAGACAAACTGTCAGGCACACATACTTGATGTAAATGTCTATGGTGTATGGTTATTTTGTGAGTCAATATATTACTAGTAACTGCTCGGTCACTCATTGTTAATTGTATTATTCTGGATGAAAGGCCCTTTGTTAACAAAAGAAATCGAAGCTTTGCCCATGAATTGTATCCAAGTAATATCTGAGTTATACTACTAAATATACGAAAATCTGCATGCTCCAGCTTACCTTATCTATTGTGAAGGGTTTGCTGCTACTGAGTCGGTCGAACTCTGCTTCAGAGCCCAGAAGTCTGTCCTCTAACTCGGCCGCCATGTTGGCGAGCAGCTGGCGAAGGTCCGTCACAGACGACAGGGAGAACTTGGGCAGGGATAGCTCCAACTGACTGCTCAGAGAATAACGAAACAAACGACAGAAACACCGGAACAGAACAAGGCAGTTGAAAGATTTTTGCTGTAAAGTAACAAAGCTAAAAAGATCAAACCTATAACAAGGGATATTGATTGATATGATATGGTCCAGCGTTGATGATATTGACCAAAGGGCTAATTGACAAATACTTAGGGATAGCCTTTTTTGACCCTCATGAAGTAATGCACGTGAGCAACAGCTCAAGTAGAAATATGAACACTGAAAACCGATGGACATTTAAATATGTATTTTCAGAGCCAGGATTTGTATCTAAGGATGTTTTCCACTCAAAATATGACATTTGTGATATGGATCTTTTTATTAGGCAGTTCAGCATAAATACAGGCTAATTGCTGCCAATTTATTAGATAAACTAATAGGTATGGGATCAGGGATTTAAAGGAAAACTCACCCTTCCTGGAGGTCCCGGTGCCAATCAGCGAAGACATCAGAGCGAAGTTTTCCTTCGATGTCTTTGAGCTTGATCCCTTCATTGGGCAGGACCAGCAGCATATAGGAACGCTTACTCAAAGCCAGCTTCACCACTGTGCATCGCTTCCCCTTCATGGTAAATGAAAACCAATATTTCATACAGTAACCCAAACACAAATCTAAAACTACAGCGAGAGCACCATCTTTGAGGAAACACATGGACATCACATTGCAAAGCCATGTCACTTGCAATGGCAACTGGTCCTTACCTTGTCGTTGAAGTAGTAGTACGGCCCAGTGTGAGTCATCAGCGGGACCATCACTGTGGTGTTGTCATCTACATGGAACTCCTGCAGTGAGGTCCTTTCTGGTTGGAAGGCTGTCTTCCAGTTTCCTAAAAAGACGACGTGGGGGTTTAAATATATCAAGGCATTGTGTTCAGTGCTATATTTTATGGTTGTTGCGTTGTTTCTTCACAGAGCCTCTGCAAACTGCACATGTGCCTTTATTTCATGGGTTACAAAAGAGGACAACATTTTCCATTGCCAGTTTGCCACTAAAAACATCAGTTTTACACGGTGTAATGTTAAGGCTCAAATGACCATATATTAGCATCTCAAAATAGAGCAGACTTTTAAAAGTAAACAAACCTTTAAAAACAAAGGAGCTCATGAACAGCAGGTTGGCGCTTGGGCTGAGGTCTTTAAAGAGGTCTTTCACCTTCCCCTCAGAGGTCCTCTCCACAAAATCGTTGACCAGCGTCTCCGCCTCCTGGGTCTGGGAAAAGTCCACTGCCCGGGTAAACGATACGTCGGAAAAGTCCTGCATGCCTTGGACAAAGTCCTCGGAGATCTGGGCCCCCAGGGGCGCGAAGGCCCAGACCTGAGTGACGATCTCGTCCTGGGGCCCGTCGTCCACCAGAGAGTTGATGCTCTGGAGGGTCTTCAGCACCTTGTGTCCGTCCACCAGGGACACGCAGTCCTCCCGGTCCGTGTCTCGGTTCAAGCCCAGCAGTTGCTGGTAGAGGGGGGGGGGGGGGGGGGAGGGGGAACAGGGTCCGCTTTAGTCCAGCATTATCCTCATCATCAATTGAGCCAATCATCATTGTCATTGATCTGTTTTATTGAATTGATCAATAGAATTTTTCAATCATTCACATTGGCCGCAGCCCACGTCAAACCAACGTCCCACCTGGTACGAGCTGGCCGTCTTCACGGAGGCCCCCAGGTAGAAGGTGATCAGCGAGCCGTAGGTATTGACGGGGGACAGCAGGGTGTTGGTGGGCCCCCGCTTGGTGCTGAGCGCCTGGTACAACCGGACCCCCAGGGTGTTGAGCAGCTCGGCCAGCACGGCGGTCCTCTGCGTCACGTTCTGCGGGGGGGCGTCCCTCGCTGCGGGGTCCCGGGCGTCGGGCGCCAGCACGCCCGCGTCGAGCGGCGCCAGGGCCAGGGTCCGCGGGGGCTTGGCGGCCTCCGTCTGCAGGGTCTCGCAGCTCACGTTCTCGGCGGCAAAGAGGTAGAAGGGGTGGACGTAGACGCGGTTGGCCTGCGTCGCTAGGCAGCAGCCCAGCAGAAGGACCAGCGCCAGGGGGAGGGACGGGAACGACCTTCGCTGCATTTTCGGACGCTTTCTGGTGGTCCGGCAAGATCCAGGTGTGAGTTTTATCTGTGGGGGAAGACGTGTAGGCCGTCGTGTTATTGACAGAACAACAAGCCCTTTGAGCGTAGCCAGACAAAGGTATTGCTTCGTGGATGGGTGTGTTTTTCTTTTTTTCGAATTGAACATCACTGTTGTAGCATGAAAAGAGTAGCATGTCAGTGACTGATTCATTTCTCTTTTGTGTGCGGTCGCTCCTGCTGGGCAATGAATGAAGGCAGGGTGTAGCCGTAGACAGCCGTGGGGAACGCAGACTAAATGGAAGAACTGTGTGTGTGTGGGGCGGTTTTGCCTTAATTTGTATTCAGCATTCAACTTAATTAAATACATCAGAAAAACACTTTATTTTTTCAGCTGCAAATGCATTCAACTTTCCTAGCACCCACTCCTGGACGCACGCCTGGACAAGCTTTTGTATAAAACCTCCCAGGACTTTAGTGTTTGAGTTGGATTCAAGCCACGGAGGATAGTGAACTGATGGACTCCTGAAAGGGATGAACAAACAGCACCGGCTCTGCTGTCTGCACACGAACTTCAGGACATTGCCATGCTTCCAACGATCAATAACGGCTGATCTGCCTACGTCCACCGATCACTGATCACAGAGGTCAAAAAACCTGCTGGGTTCACGAGCAGCTATACTGGCCAAGCAAAGATCCCGACACAGCACCATTCAGAGTCACTAGGATCTATGGATCCGGAACTATGCAACCAATCTCTTTCAAAATAACCTTTGTTTGCATCATTGACTGTTTGGGGGAAAGTTTAAGATTCAAATTCCAGCGCATCCAAACATTGAACGCCATTACTTTGTTCTTGCAAAGCATTAAAAACGACAAAGAACCGTACAACATTAACCCAATAGACGTATCCCATCCAAACGAATGACCACCACGACACAAAGCTGAAGCGCAGTGTGTCTCACAGTGTGTGTGTCTCCCACTCGCTCTCTTACCGTGTCGGTTGCTGCTGCTGTGGATGTGGAGAATGAGTGCTCCTTGCCCCTTGCTTTAAACACAGCCAGATAAGCCCACACCCCCCCTCCCGGTTACTGATTAACCCGCACAGACTCGAGTGAGGGGCCGCCGTGACTCACCGTGACTCACAGAGGTGCTTTGTCCTGCTTTAGCCCCCCCCCCCACCACACACCCAACCCCTGTTAAGATCAATTGGGTCAATGAGGAAAGCCGGAGCCCCCCCCCCCCCCCCCCCCCCCCCCCCCCCACAAAGCACCCACACACACCCACACACAATTGCTGTGTGCAGATCTAAGAGCATGACGCAAGTCCATCCCGGGTGGTGGTGTTGATGGGTAGGGGGGTGGAGGGGTGGGGGGCTAATGTTTGACCAGGCTGGGGAGGGCTTTAAACAAGTGGGCTTATTTGTTTGTGAGTAATTCAAAATGTCATCACACAGAGAACATGTAATTCTGTATTTTTTGGGGTCGAATGTTTTGTTTTCGTGTGTATTTTTCTCAGGAACTCGACTACACGGTACAAACAAGGGTCAAATTTGAACACCTGAACATACTCAAAGTGTGCGCGTACAAAGCTCTCAAACAGATATAGTCCAACACCGCACACGCACACACACACACACACACACACACACCCACACACACCGTTATATATGTATTCTTTGTCCTCACCCATAATAGCATTCCATGTTTTAAAAATATTGTTCTTATCGAGCATTCAGAGGATGTATCACAATTCAGATTGTTCCGGAAGTAACCCTAACCTCAAACATAATGAGGAACATCCTTCACTGCAAGCTGAATAAACAAGGCTATGTAATCTAGATTTTCCCATCCAAATGAGATGCTTTATTATGTGGTGTACTTTGTAATCTGTATTTGCTCTTTCCCCAGTTTCGTTAAGGTAGTAAAGTGATGACTCTTAAATAATAAACTGATGAGTTTAGTTTGTTTAGTCCTAGCTTTTAATGTAGTTGACATGAAATATATTTATTTTATCAAATGGCATATGGTGTGACATGACAACTATTGTATATGAAATTAAAATTGGCTATACTTTCCTAAAATAATTCACTTTATCATAATCCCTTATCATTCATCTCTTGAAGTCCACCATTCCCTTGTGAGAATGAATACATATGGTGTCCCTTCATTGAATCCCCATATATATGGAATAATGCTCATGAGGAGGCAGTTTGAATCCCCTTGTATAGAGAATAGTCTTCTGCTCATGAGGCAAAAGTTTGAATCCCCATGTATACAGAATAGTCTACTGCTCATGAGGCAAAAGTTTGAATCCCCATGTATAGGGAATAGTCTACTGCTCATGAGGCAAAAGTTTGAATCCCCATGTATAGGGAATAGTCTACTGCTCATGAGGCAAAAGTTTGAATCCCCATGTATAGGGAATAGTCTACTGCTCATGAGGCAAAAGTTTGAATCCCCATTTATAGGGAATAGTCTACTGCTCATGAGGCAAAAGTTTGAATCCCAATGTATAGAGAATAGTAATACTATTTAGCAGCTGGCTCGATTGCGGTTATTGGGTTGCTGGCCCATCATTCAGGACATGAAACGTGTAAATTGCATAGTTGTTTATTTTCTTGTTAATTGTAGTTGTTAATACCTCATCTATAACTGGCTTTACGTATGCCCAGGCTGCATGTTCGTCATGACTTAAGGTGGACGATGGAACAATAAAAAAAGTAATGCAAAACTTAAGTTAAAAATAAATCAATAGAACATTCAATAATAAACTATAAAATAAATTCAGTGTGTAGGAAAATGTAGTTCATATCATGTGGTTTGACAAAGGAATGGTGTGACAAGGTAAACAGTCACACAACATGATATGTGTCACACAACATGATATGTGTCACACCATATGATGTTTTATGCACTTAGCACAATACTGTGCCTTCTAGTCATTACCTAGCATACAATGAGTTACCCATTGCAACTCGATGTGAATGAATAAGTGAATGTTTTAATGACAAATAATTAATTTAGATTTTAGTGTAAAAAGCATCTAACTCAAAGACGACGCGAATGGGAACCGAAGAGTTTGAGTGCCAAAAATGTTTTGATTAATCTAAAACACAACCAGAGAAAATTCCCTTGTGACCCTGTTCTGAATTCTGAGGTAGCCCTTGTACTTCTTGGCTGAGCCAGAAGGATTGTAAGGATTGCAATATTTAGCTCCTCATTTTTTAAGAGGAAAGGTTACAATTTCACAGCATCAGAACTGATGCGTGGAACAATTGAAAGATCAGTATTTATACAACCACTAGCAGCTCCAAGAAACGATGTACCATAGCATTAAAGTACTTTATTATTACCCAAATAAAGTAACACTTTCTATTTATATTATTCATTGATAAATGTATTGAAGTATCTTAAAATTGCACTAAATTGCAGTAAGAGTAAAAGCAGTCAAGTATCGGCCACTAGCATTGGTAAAAATGGCAATAATAGGGGGTCATTTCAAATGTAATTTGCTTCATTGACATAAACTCAACTCAATGTTACGAAAAGCAGTTCCAAATGGCTAGGTGTGCTAGATTAGGTAGTTTAGGGCACTTGGGGTACACTTAAAAAATATATAGGATTAGCACTCCCCCACCACCTGCGTGAAGAACTGCTAGTCTGTGTTTTATAGATCTGTTAATAGTACTTAGAAATGTACATTGTCCTTTTTATATTCCTAAGCAAATCCTTGCAGGTGCAAATTATTGCATTTGCACACACACTACCCAGGTTGCATGTTTCTCAGAACCATTGGTTACAATATGATATATTGTTTGTAGACAGATTTATGACTGTTATAAGGAAGGCATCATGTGAACCAATGGGTATAAAGCCATCACTTTGTGCAACTGAAGAACATTGTGAAGCAAAGCGAGAACATGGCGACTTTGGGATTCCTGGTTCTATGCATTGTGATGTTCTCACATTGTGTTCAAGGTATGAATTCATGTTACACATATTGCCGTTGACATTAATATGATTATTATATTAATATTAGTAGTTGGATTTTGTTACTGAAATGTATGGATTTCACCTTCCATTGTATTTAACATGCAACTTGTAACTTGCAGTTTAAGACTTTGTGTGCAAATTCTAACTTATACATGTTTGTCTCTTCTTGAAATAATGGCAATTTTAGGTTTTACTACCATAACACCAGGTACTGTACAACCGCTTTTGCACTGCGTTTCTAAATGTTGTTTTCTGCAACCAATTGTTGTATTCTCCACGTCTGACACAAATTATTTATAATAACGGAATCATTTTTGAATTAAATTACATATTTAGCAGGGATGAGTGTAAACACAATGTTCCCTAGCTGACACACATGGATAGATCCTATGATAAAGTGAAGCTCTTTAACAGAATAAACTGAAGGCAAACAAACTAACAGGCAATTCCATTCATACTCCAGTTCAATATTCACAAGTGCTTGATAAAGCTGTGCGTAATGCTGCATCAATGTATATGTTCTTATAATAATATTGCAAACTGTACTCGTCAGTAACATATATATGTATTTACCATGCATTGTGATGGGAAAAAGCCCCTGTGACAAACCCTTGCTCAAACATTCTCTGTAATCGCCTTTCAGGTTATAACTGTGGTGAGTGGCTGTACTCTACTGAGGGCAATTTTAACAGCCCCAACTACCCACAACCATATCCTAACAACGTGGAGTGTGTATGGGTCATCAGTCCAGGCTATAAAGTTATAGAGCTGGCGTTCCTCCATGTGGAGTAAGCATGATCATTTAATCCCCAATCTGACATTGTTTGAAATCCGGACATTATTTGATATTGAGGAACGTATTTTCCTGCTGCACGTGAGCCAATGTTGTCATTGGCTCACGTTCAATGTTTACATTTTTTTGCGATATTAATGCTATCAACAGATTAGAGGGGTCAGACTGCAGATTTGATGGCATCCAGGTCTATGATGGCCCCAGTATTCACCAAAGGCAGCTTGGAAGATTGTGTGGTAATCAGAAGTCCACTTTCCACTCCACTGGTAACACTCTGACGGTGCGCTTCAAAACCGACAGTAGCCAGACATTCCAAGGATTTCGGGCCATTTACAGAGTTGTGGGTGAGTCGCAGAAATAAGAGTGATGAGACATTAATTTCAACGTCTTTGACAATCGACAAAATAAAACATGAAGGCAAACTGTTGATTGCTATTTGTGTGATGTGTATTGTATTTTTTGCTAGCGGGTGGTTCCTGCACATATAACTGTGGCTATTTGGTCGGAAACTGTTCCTGCTCCTCCTCCTGTCGATCCTTAGGCAACTGTTGCTATGACTACTACTGTAAGTTACAAGGCCTGTAAAATCAAAAGCAGCCGTAAAATTACTTTGCAATTACTTTGTCTATGGCAGACGCATAAAAGTTTAGTCACAATGACAGGCTAGACCCAACATGAGCATTGATGCATGAAAAATATATGAAAATATATATGCAGGTCAGAAATGAGCTGGGAGCGTACTTCAATCTAAATCGGCTCATACAGCATGAATGCACTGTAAGCCACTTTGAATAAAAGTGTCTGTTAAATAGTAAATATGACAAGTTAAGTCTACTACTGTAGCTGTACAGAAAATAACATGAACCTATCCAGGGTAAACAGTCATGGTGAAAATGCTTCTTCAGAGTATCAGTTTAAAGACATTTTTAAGGAGAAAAGGTTAGTCATAATGACTTCCTATTCAATGTAAGAACTGATGCATGACAAATAAATGAAAATATTTGTATGTATTGAAATGTTTGCATTAATGCAAAACAAGTGATTTTAAAAACTGAAACCAATTTTCATCTGTCTTGCAGCTCAGTGTAATTACACTACAGTGGCCCCACCAGATCATACTACAGGTAATGAACCATCTCTGGTGTTAATTACTAAAACATATGCATTCTATTACATGAACATTTCCAGTGAAATGAAAACCATCCAGTGAGACAATATCTCCCTGTTTTCCAGCTCAACCCTCCTGTCGCTACAACTGTGGGTACAACCTGGGAAGCTGTTCCTGCTCCTCCTCCTGTCAATCCTATGGCAACTGTTGCTATGACTACTACTGTAAGTTACAAGGCCTGTCAAATCAAAAGCAGCCATAAAATTACTTTGCATTACTTTGTCTATGGCAGACGCATGAAAGTTTAGTCACAATGACAGGCTAGACCAAACATGAGCATCGATGCATGAAAAATATATGAAAATATATATGCAAATGTCTGCATTAAAGCTGCTGTAGTAAAGATTTGAGAGTTGTTAAGGGTGAGAGCAGAAGCGAGTAAGATTCTGAAACTAAGTAACCCCCAAAAAGTCCCCTTTCTCTCTGCTCCCTCCCTCCATACGTTTCTCAGCCATTTAGAAGTGCTGGATTCATGTACCTGTGATTGACAGGCAATATGGATTCCAGAACCAATCAGGGAAGAGATTCAGGGAAGAGATTCCCTGATTGGTCAGGAATGAGCTGGGAGCAGTCTTCAATCTAAATCGGCTCATACAGCGGCAGGCGCTGTCAACTCATAACAGATATTCTCACAGAGCATTTCACTCAGTAATAGCTGACAGATGGCGAGGCCATTTCTAACAAATTACACCTCAAACTATGCCTCTTAAATCTCACCTACAGCACCTTTAATTCTTTAATGACTTGTACATGAATTCACTGTAAGCCACTTTGAATAAAAGTGTCTGTTAAATAGTAAATATGACAAGTTAAGTCTACTACTGTAGCTGTACAGAAAATAACATGAACCTATCCGGGGTAAACAGTCATGGGTGAAAATGCTTCTTCAGAGTATCAGTTTAAAGAAATTTTGAAGGAGAAAGGTTAGTCACAATGACTTCATAGTCAATGTAAGAACTGATGGATGGCAAATTAAATGAAAATATTTGTATGTATTGAAATGTATTGAAATGTTTGCATTAATGCAAAACAAGTGATTTTAAAAACTTAAACCAATTTTCATCTGTCTTGCAGCTCAGTGTCATTACACTACAGCGGCCCCACCAGATCATACTACAGGTAATGAACCATCTCTGGTGTTAATTACTAAAACATATGCATTCTATTACATGAACATTTCCAGTGAAATGAAAACCATCCAGTGAGACAATATCTCCCTGTTTCCCAGCTCAACCCTCCTGTCGCTACAACTGTGGGTACAACCTGGGAAGCTGTTCCTGCTCCTCTCCTGTCAATCCTATGGCAACTGTTGCTATGACTACTACTGTAAGTTACAAGGCCTGTCAAATCAAAAGCAGCCGTAAAATTACTTTGCATTACTTTGTCTATGGCAGACGCACGAAAGTTTAGTCACAATGACAGGCTAGACCAAACATGAGCATTGATGCATGAAAAATATATGAAAATATATATGCAAATGTCTGCATTAAAGCTGCTGTAGTAAAGATTTGAGAGTTGTTAAGGGTGAGAGCAGAAGCGAGCAAGATTCTGAAACTAAGTAACCCCCTAAAAAGTCCCCTTTCTCTCTGCTCCCTCCCTCCATACGTTTCTCAGCCATTTAGAAGTGCTGGATTCATGTACCTGTGATTGACAGGCAATATGGATTCCAGAACCAATCAGGGAAGAGATTCAGGGAAGAGATTCCCTGATTGGTCAGAAATGAGCTGGGAGCGTACTTCAATCTAAATCGGCTCATACAGCATGAATGCACTGTAAGCCACTTTGAATAAAAGTGTCTTTTAAATAGTAAATATGACAAGTTAACTCTACTACTGTAGCTGTACAGAAAATAACATGAACCTCTCCGGGGTAGACTGTCATGGTGAAAATGTCTTATCACAGTATCAGTTTAAAGACACGTTAAGGTGTAAGGTTAGTCACAATGACATCCTAGTCAACGTAAGAACTGATGGATGACAAATTAAATGAAATTATTGGTATGTATTGAAATGTTTGCATAAATGAAAAAAAAGTGACTTTAAAAACTGAAACCAATTTTAATGTCTTGCAGCTCAGTGTAATTACACTACAGCGGCCCCACCAGATCATACTACAGGTAATGAACCATCTCTGGTGTGAATTACTAAAACATATACATTCTATTACATGAACATTTCCAGTGAAGTGAAAACCATCCAGTGAGACAATATCTCTCCAATTACCCTATCAAAACCAAATGAACAGGTCATGTGGATAATACTACGCATATTGCATTAGGATTTTCTCATCGGAAAAATAGCTTTATAACCCAATTTTGATGCTTTACCTCCTACAGTTCATCCTTGCGGAGGCTCTCTTTCCAGCTCTGGGTCGTTCTCCAGTCCGGGCTACCCTGGCTACTACCACGATAACAGCTACTGCGTGTGGCAGCTGAGAGCATCGAATAACCACAGGATATACTTGTCCTTCACTGACCTCCAGTAAGTCACATCGGCTGCTCATGAAGTCACGCACGCACACACACACGCACACGTGCATTTAAAACACTTGAGTTATTAACGTAGCTGTTCTCTGCTATGACCCTTGACTGGATGATCCTTTGTGCATCTAGGTTGGAGAACTGCTGTACCTGTGACTACGTCGCAGTCTACGATGGACCCAACTTGAACTCGCGACTTTTGGGGAAATTGTGCAACGACACGTTGAACTTCTTCCAGTCCTCCTCCACTTACATGACTGTTCTCTTCCGGACGGACGGCTCAGTGGTCGGCAGAGGGTTCAAGGCCGAATTCTCAAGCTCTGTTCCAACAGGCTCAGGTCAGTGTAGAGGTCAACTGGCATGGACGTTTGCTATTTTTCCACATGGCAAAATCTGACCCAACGAAGTCCTCAGGTCGGCCTAATCCGTCCCTTCACCACAGTCTCACATGACTGACAATAAATGAATCATTTCCACACAATCGTAACTTGTTCAATCAGCCGCATAAAAAAATGAATCCACACAATCACGGTCATTCAGAATCCCCATTCAAAAGAATAATACAACTAAGACGCACAACAAATATCAGTAAGATATGGCCTTTATAATATAGCATTCAATATAAGTGCAAAGGTGAACATTGAATAGAAATTTAAAAAAGAAACTCACATAAGAATGAGTTATTGTGTTTCCACCAGGTCGTGTGGAGTGTTCTGCAGACAACATGGACATTGTGATTGAGAAGTCCTACCTGAACTCTTTGGGATACGTTGGCAACAATCTGTACTTGAATGACCAGTACTGCAGACCCCAAATCTCTGCATTCCAAGTGATCTTCAGTTTCCCAATTAATACTTGTGGCACCGTACGCACGGTAAGAATCCAATCGCTTTCCATGAGCAATTACACAGTGTGTCATCGTTCCATCGTCCAACGCTAAATTCCATCGTCAACTTTTGTTGACATCCCAGCGGCCCACGTGACAGCAAATGTCACTCATTTCCGATGTTTTCTTTTATTGAAACAGTTTGAGAATGGCAGAATCGTATATACGAATGCGGTGCGCGCCTATGAGTCAGACTACGGCCTGATCACGCGTCAGTCCTCCCTCAAGTTGAACGTGGACTGTCACATGGAGCCGGACACCACAGTTCAGATCCTGTATGTCGCCCGGTCCCAGGAAAACAGCACCATCATGGGCACGGGCAGATTCAACGGGAGCATGGCCTTCTACACCTCCAGCAGTTTTTACTATATGGTAGGGGTCATGAAGTCAACAGCTTTGTTTGTACATACGTGCGCTGATAAACCACCCCAAAGAAACAAAAGAAAAAAGGACAAAAGTAATACACATAATACATATCTATGTACCTACACACTAAGCATGCATACACTCATATGCGAGCATCATTTCCAAAAGGTAAAATATAGTTTTAGTAGCGTAAATCTTCATTTTCAGCGTGCTTACAAAGGGCAAGGCAGATTTGTTGTCACCACTGGAAATACATAGGAATCTCCATTTAACTACATTTTCAAACTGCAGAATAAACAAGTCTTTCGGATTTTTCAGGTGACTCAGGTTCCATACGAGGTGACCCTGAACCAGAACCTGTACGTCCAGGTGAAGCTGAGGAGGGACGACAGCAGCCTGGTTCTCTTCCTGGACACGTGTGTGGCTTCGCCCTCGCCCCACGACTTTCACAACACGACCTACGACCTTGTCCGCAACGGGTATGCACCGTCCCAGGAGATCATCATTCAAAATTGCATTTAGTGCTGCACACTGGGCCCCAAACAGCTCTTTCAATGTGTGACATGGGATCTATAGTGACCACAGGGAGCCAGGACCTCTGATCAACGTCTCATCCAAAAGACGGTGCTCTTTCACAGTGTCCCTGTCTTCGTCCTGGGGCACATTGCCTCGGCCAGAGGGATGAGCAACCCCTACTGGTCATCCAACATCTTGGTCATCCAACATCTTGGTCTCCCATCCAAGGATGGACCCCTGCTTAGCTTCCAGAGAAACATTCAGTGCTAGACAGATAGCCATGAGGCTGGCTACATGATCAGATAATGATCAGGCTCAGTGAAGGGACAGTATATTGATATTTATCTGCTGTAACTGATATGTTGCTGCTGTTGTTACGACCAGATTTCCCCTCTGAGATTAATAAAGTACTCGTCTCATCTAATACAACGGGGGAATGATAGTTTACAGGCTGGTTTCTGGGTTAGATCCCCCAAATGTCTGCAATCTTTTTGCAAACATACGTCTACAAGTAGAGATAGAGAAGATAAAGAAAAAAACATTCACCAGGCCGGATTCCCCACACAACGAAGAAAAACGGAATATAAACACTTGGCTCTTATTTAGTATAGAAAACGATGCCCATTAAGGGACAAGAAAATACAAACTTTTTTTCGTCTCCCACTAGATGCGGCATAGACAGCACCTACTACGCCTACGCCTCGGGCTCCCAAAACTACGCCCGCTTCACGTTCAGGGCCTTCCAGTTCCTGCGGACCCACGAGTCGGTGTACCTGCAGTGCAAGGTGGTGGTCTGCCCCGCGTCCGCCACCAACTCCCGCTGCCGCCGGGGCTGCAGCAGGCGCAAGACCCGGGCGCTGAGGGCCTCGGAGGACAGCCACACCCTGGTCCTGGGTCCGGTCACACTGCAAGGTGCCAGGCCGCCGGGTTCTTTTTGCATCGGGGGGGGCTTTATTTTTTTCACCACTAACTTTCATTCACTTTTATTCCCCCCACTAGACCTGGAGAGCCAGGGTAACGCGAGTGTGAAGGAGGAAGTGGAGCCCAAGAAGACCATTGATATTTGATTTATCATGGTTTTCAGCCATAGTTTCTAATCAATTGTACTTCTGCTCTTTGTAAAGTTATCTGCTACACGACCAATACTGTTAAGACTCTTCTCTTCTTCATTCTGATTAAAAGCATATTTAAAGACAATGAATGTCTGTGCACTCATTATAGTGACAAAACAAGACAAGAAAAGGAGGCAAGGGAGGGACAGATTGTTAGAAAACACTTTACTCGTTCATTTGTTAGCGTTAATTCCATTTCACAATAAAATAATTTGTTACCCCAGAGGGGAGGGTGATTTACAAAAAATGCTTCCACATTCACCACTACCAATTGACCTAGGATACACAGAGAACATAAGGCCATTATCATCGGATGCCTGTAGTACCAGTAGTCTCAAGCAGTTGGTCCTAGCAACAGTAACTAACTTGTCCACACGTGTTGCTAAGCAACAGACACCTTTCAGTACATTACACAACCTTGCTAAGCAGGATTCTTCGATTCAACTTTTTTTTTTTTTTTACACTTAACATCTATCAAAACAATCAGAATACAATACCCAGTTAATATTGACGAAAGCAGGGACCCTTATCAACACACGAGCATCTCAAGGCATGTGGTCACAAAAAGGAAAAGAACATGACATCTCTGGTGCTACGTGGCAATTCTGAACAAAACATCGTCCACTGGAGACTACATATGAGGGGGTTCTGCTCAGAAAGGGGGTGCTGGCCAACATCAAAGTGAACTATTACAATATCAAAATGGGTCCGGATGTGGTCAGGTCATGGTGCATTAAAAGGACGAGTCGATGCTTTGCTTTTCCACAACCCCCGTATGAATCGGCTCCTGAAAAGGGACCGTGTGAAGTGACCTGCAGTAGACAATCTACAAAACTCCACAATCGTTGAGGAAAACTGAGTTGCACCATAGATGCCCCCTTGCAGGCAAACCATTTGTAACTCTTCAATCGTAACGTTGTGTGTATGTTTAATTAAGTAACATGGCCGGGGTGTAAAATAAGATGCAAGTAGGCCTCGCCTGCCAATACAGATACAGAAAACATCCAAGATTTTGCAGAGGGAATTCTGTATCAAGCTTCTGCTCAGGTAGACCACATAGGCGAGGCTTTGGTTTAGTTTCCTAGTGTAGTGGCCAACAACTTCAAAAAGAACCCCTATCAGAGCAGTCAAATAGTATTGAGTGAGCACTTACGATTCAATGTTTATACTTCGGTATAATGACCAGCAGTGAGATATTCGTCCACCTAAACCACCACTGTTATTTTGGTCATGTGACTTCAACGTTGGCACGTCTACCGCAACGTGGGGAGTTACATTCTAACAGTTACAGGACACCACTGGAGTTAGTTATAAGGCAAAGTGAATCTGATCTCCATACCAGTTTCCGCGTAGCCTGTTCCACTCACCTGCTGTTCAACTGCTACAACCCTGCCAACAATCACATACAAACAAAACGTGCATCTTTGACTCCATCGTATGCGTCGCCTTCAATTGTGTAGTCTGCCGATCACATTGCCTACTAATTTGCTACACCGTCTCTATAGACGAACAAGGACATTCGCCAGAAGGACAATGATAGAACCATGCCCTGCATTATGGTCATAACGTGGCACTGCAGACATTACACGATTGTAGACATTAAAGTGTGTGTGATGACTTCTATCACATGTTGTGCAGAGATTTCTTTGTCAAACACACAAAAATTCCCCTTGATTAAGAAATACATTTAAAAAACAGATAAATTCTTAAAACTGTGCTGGACTAATGCACAGAGCAGTGGAAATAATATGTCTATTAGTAATAATATAAATAAATACTCTTTAGCTAGAAGTAAAAAAAAAGCAAGTAAATATATCAGGCACTGTAAAGAAATTGAATTGAAATTGAATTGCACCGAGCACTTGATTCCAACATGGTGCCTGGTAAACCACTATTAAACTAATAGTTGATACTGAGTGACATTACTCAAGGAATGTTTATCATTAAAAACCTGTGTCACTTGGATATAGAACACAACTCTGTCGCAACGTTACACTCACATGGTAAGCTTAAATCGTATACAAAATAACCCTTACCCTTTAAAGCTGACAGTCTCAGCCTCTCCAAAACCCGGCTCAGTTCCCAACAAAGGCTACATCAAGGCGGGATTTGTCACCGTGAAATCATTGAAATAATACGACACTCATCTTTTTTTCCTTTCCTTTTTTTTGTGGTGTTCATAACCGTCACAGCTGCTTATGCTGTCCCCGGGCAAAGTGGCAAGCAAAGTCGTACTTGTTGATGCAGCTGTGGCCACAGATGTTGCACTGGAAGGCGTTCTCGTAGCCGTGGCAGCCCATGTGTATGGTGTAGAGGATGTTGTCGGGGAAGGCAATGTCACAGTGTTGGCAGTGGTGCTGCGTGCCAGGCTCCTGGGGCGCGGCCGGCAGCCCCGGGGCGGGGGTGCTGGGCTGGCTGTTGCTGACGCTGGGGGTGCTGGTGCGGCCGCTGCCCTCGCTACACGGCCCCGCCACGGGGCTGCCCTCGCTCCGAGGGGGAGGGGGGAGCCTGGGGTCCGGGGCGATGGGAGAGGAGGACGAGGCGCGCGACGCGTTGGCCAAGGCCATCGCAGGGGGCGTGGTGGCGGGGTCGGGCTGCTGTATGAGGAAGGGCTTCTCGTCCACCGGAGACTGGGCCCTGGGCGACCCGGGGGCCTGGGCTGTCTGGGAGTGGACGTGCGCGGGGAGGCTGGCCAACTGGCCGGCCAGCGTCGACAGCTGGTTCAGGGGGTTGTCCATGACCAGATCCTGGTGGTGGAGGTGGTGGTGGTGGTGGTGGGGCTCGTCGTCCCTGGAGCTTCCGTCCTCGGGCGCCCCGCCCTGGTCATCGAAAGCTTCCTGGCGTATGTGGGGCAGTCCGTGGGGGAAGTCGCTCATGCTGTCCGCCTTGTGCGCCGCCATGGAAGGGGGGCTGAAGTTGATGAGCAGGCGCCGGCCGTAGCCCAGCGCGCTGCTCTTCTTCTGCAGCACACTGAGCATCTTCTTGTGGGCCAGCGAGCGGGCGCCCTTCATGGGCAGCAGCTTGTGGCGGCGGCGGCGGTGGTGGGACAGGTTGCTGCGGTCGCTGCAGCGGAATGAGCACAGCTCACACTTGTAGGGCTTCTCCCCCGTGTGGGAGCGCATGTGGGCCTCCAGGTGGCGCTCGTAGGCGGAGGCAAACGGGCACAGGTGGCAGCGGTGAGGCTTTTCCCCTGACGACAAAGGATGCACAGACGCAAGGTTGAGTTCAATCGTTTACATATAACGCAAAATAACATATTGAGCGGTGAAATCCAATTGCGACTGCAATTGGCGCACGAAAAGCAAACCTGAGCATGTTAATACGCTACACGTTCACAATCACCTGTATGAATGCGGATGTGCTCGATGAGTCGGGCCGTGCCTCGAGTGGCATAGTTGCAGTAACGACACTTGAGCTTTCCGTCGTATGTCCTCTCAAAGCCGTCCACCAGTATCCCTGAGCTGTCGACCAGCGACACATCCGCAGAGGGGTGGTCCAGGCCATTTTGACTGCAGTCTGCACACAAAGAAAATAAAATTGGGCTAACCAGAGACCATTTTCACTGCTATGGGATATGCAGGGTAAGACCGTGTGGTGATTTTATCATGACATGCATATGTTCTTTTAAAAGTGAATTAAGCAAGTGTAAGGATGATCATTCTGTGATGATATGAGCTAGCACCATTTAGTTGGGAGTTCGTTTATCCGAGGTGAAACAAACTTTTTAATCTATAAAATATCCTGTCTGTCAATGTTTGGTTAACGCTTGACTTCAAAACATATTTGGCTGGTGTCTTCGCTGTTACAATTGGTACAGGTACTGCAGGCATTGCCATCACCATTTACAACAGCTGCGATGGCAACGAAGAGTCCACCTAACCATATTTGAAGTCAGACGTTCACCAAAACATTGAAAGACGCGGACATTCTATGGATTCAAAACTTTGTTTCACCTTGGACAAACCAACTCCCCCCGCCAGGCACCGATGCGTGTGTATCGGTACCACATCGTCAAAACACGTTGACGTTCGACGAAAAGGTTTGCTATATGGGAATACCGTGTGGCCCCCAAGACGTTGTATGATAATGGTAATGATATGATATATAATGAATACTACGCCGGATTTTTGTGTAAATAAACGGTGCTACCCTAACCCAATCGTCTTGCCATGACGTAAAAAAGCTGTTGAGTGACAGTCCAGCCTGTATGTATATAACGGAGTCTTACAGTTACCAGCTGGATGGTCGTCCACCTCTTTGACGCCGCTCACAGACCCGGAGATCATATTCACATGTTGAGTCTGCTGGCTGAGATACTCTTGGAAATCTTTCACAAAATCCAACGTGTCCGGCTTTTCCTCGCCCATCGAGATGGTTTGGTGTACGTGTTTGGTTCTGCGGAGAGATTAAGCACGTACAACTGTTTCAATAACGTTACCAAAAGAAGCCACGTCACTTGCAATTGGGACTATAGAATAGGAAGTAACGTTACGAATCAACACCGTTTGTTTCGCTGTGATCGACACTTACCCTTGTAACACGTGTATAACACTTTTTGGAAAGTGGTAATATTTACTATGCAGGTAGGGCGACAGAAAAACCGGACAAACAACGATCCGCTGCCCTGTCCCTCACTACAGATTGATTTCCATAGTAGGCTGTCAACAACGCTACGTTAGCCTCTCAGCTAACAGCATCCTTTGTAACGTTAGTCAACAGACAATGATTTCGCACATGACAGTTCATGGTTACTTTAACGCTATATTACTCGATTGATTAATTTATTTTTGTGAAGCTATTACTAATATCAGCGAACGTTACGGCTGATACATGGTAACGGACACCATATCAAAACAATAGTCACTTCACGGTGTCAAAGTTCACTCTGCGTCCACCCGATAAACCTTCCCCACCGCCCTCACAATCATTCGGCTGCGAAGCAATGTTCCGATGACAAAACACATCATTATGAAAACCAATAGCTGTGCTGATGTTTAATAATCAAAATAGCATGATAAAGTATGCATTTACTTTTTTGTTCAGTTTATTATTATTCAGTCAATGGTGTCAAACACAACAATTTATTCACGCTAGATAAATGTATAGTTTTATGATGGAAAATACTGGGGAGGTTAAAGTGGAGAAAATGTATAGTTTTAGAGTAATTCCTTAGGTTATTTTGATTAATTAAACGACCAATGTTAGGTCTATTAGGCACCACAATTTAATACCTTGTAAATCATGTTGGCATTTACTTAATCTTTTCCAGGAATTTGAATATTTAAGCTTATTTAAGCAATACTTGAGGCCTACACATGCTATGGTAGAGCAAAGGTCTATGTTTTGTAAATAATAAATAAAATACCCATGATATACATAAATTATTGTACCACAAGATGGCGCACATGTATCATTAATGAAACCGGTTCTTTTTCCATTGTTGTGGCCTTAAAAGCAATGCGTTAGAGTTGCTGATCATAAATAACCCTTTTTAAATAGGTATTGGGTGTTGTGCACGACTTGGTCAGCTCAGTGAGCAGACATCCTGTCTTTTTGGGTCAGCTGACATGGACTATAGCAAAAAACGAAGAATAAAGGCATGGCAGTTAATCTTCTGGGTTGAATAGCTTGTTGACACTAATGTTATTTTATTGCAATTTAATTATGCTCAGGTTTCCAGTGGGGCCAGATACGTCTGAATAATTTACTAAAGGCCAAAATGATTTGTTAGCGGGGAAATATATAGGTCTACACACTACTAGCTGTAGACAAAGACATAACGATATAGTAATAAATTATATATATATAAAATAAAAAATATATAATAATAATTATATATACTGGCCTATAAATATTACTCATTACATAATTCTTTACAGATTAATTTTTTCATATGTCCAATATAACGTCGGTTGAGAGATTAAGATATAGAGTAAAACGTAATTGTTTACGTATAAATAACCCTGAGGGAAGGCGATAGAATGACACCTGGGCCTGGTGTTGACAGAGACTAATGGTTTGGCCAGACACTTAGCAACATATACAGCAAATGACATGGTAATGACGGAGGACTAAGAAGCTTCAAAAATCCTTCACTATTGTTCTGTGTTATTAAGGAGTGAGGCATTTCACAATAACTTCCTCTATACATGTGCATTTAAGAAAACCACAAAAAGTCTTTGAAAAACAAGAAGTGCTCACTGTATGGAGGTTTATTTAAAAAGAAAACGAAAGGGCTGGGTACCAAAACACAAGTAGATTTTAATTTACACACACATGTAAGATGGCCCCTCGTAGTACACCTGCCTTTGAGGGGGTTGCGGTCGTCTCCACTTGTCTTAATTCACATTAAAAGACCTCAATGAAAAGGTTCCCATCCCACACTCAACTGCTTGATCTAGGCTGTTTGTGGGTTTTTGCACGACACACTACAATTACATTTCTCCTTCCTGGAGATAAATTGAGATTTAATTTAGAGAAGGCCTTCAGCAATGCTTCAAGACGTTGTGTCATGTTTTCAGGCCCATATATAAAAAAGATGCATCATGGAGATTAGCCTTCAAGAAAAGCCTTTTTAATCCCAGACAAGTGCAGCCATAGTAACAGCAGACAGAGGGAGAAAGGTAAAGGAGGACTTGCAAGAGGTGTATTCTTCCTCCACTGCGGAGACTGTTTCTTTCTTGGTCGTCTGCTCCACGTGGACCATTTGACAAAGAACCAAGAGGCGGGGGAAATAGGATAAAGGAGGTATATATTAAGCTTTTCTTTCCTCTCACCACTTAATTTCCTTGCCGGCGCGCCGCACGGCCCCAGTAATGAATGTAATTGCCGCCTTTGATGAGAATGCTATTATCTGGATCACACTTTACACAGGCAAACAAGACGGCCCCCTCCCGCCCCCTCCCCCGCTCCGCCCAGCCTTCTATTTAACTTGGCAATGAGGACCCCCACCATCACCACCACCACCACCCTTCCCCCCGATTATGCAGAGAACAAGTGGCTTTTCATAAAGCCAGTGTGTCGCTCTCAATTGGCGATGCTTGGAACTGTCTACATGTGCACAAAGGATAGATTAGATATGATATAGACACACCAAAAACCAATTTCCGTGATTAATTTCCTCCGTGCCCTAAAAGAATGGGCCACTCTCGCCCCGCTGAATTTTATCTCTTCTTTATAGACAAACTTTCATCTTTTTTTTCTTTTTTCTTTTTTATAGATGTGGTGAACTGATGGACATTTGGTGATGGCATTTTATTGACCCAAGCTTGACCACAGCTGCGGGAACTGCAGGTGAGGACTAAACGTAGAGGACAGACACTATAGTCAAGACATTATACAGAAACAAAACGTCCAGTATTTTGCCAGGATCAAACAACATTAAGCGCTGATCTTACAGTCTGCTCATGTCCTCAACACCAACATGAACCCACACACACACACACACACACACTCAAATACACACACACACACACACACACACACACACACTCAAATACACACACACACACACACACACAAATGCACACACACACACACACACACTCAAATACACACACACACACACACACACACAAATGCACACACACACTCAAATACACACACACAAATACACACACACACACACACACTCAAACACACACACACACACACACACTGAAATACATACACACACACACACACACACACACACACACTCAAACACACACACACAGCCACACAAATACATTCATACAGATAGGCACGCTAAACAGCCATTTAATAATAGTAGAGAACAGATATCATGGGGCTTTATGAGGCGACGTGCTATAAAGCTGCTGTCACCTTAAGAAGTGGGAATGTGTCTCTGACTGCCTTATTACCACATTAAAGCAGTATTGGAAGAAAAAAAAACCTCCCCCTAGCTCCTCCAGCTCCACGCGGTTCTGTCCAATACTGCACACAGCTGAAATATTGGAAACAATCAAATAGACTGTCACAAGTGACAAATTATACTATTACTCCTCAAAGACTGTCATCCTTGAAATGTATTCAAAGCCATTTCTTCTTTATCGCTGAGTGATTATTCCTCAAAGTGGGCAATTCATCTGTGATAAATTGGTAATCAATTCATTTGACTATCTTGCTTTGAGAACAGCCCCCGGGTCGCCGCCAGCGTCGGTCACTTGGCTAACTGGCCGGGCTGCTTGGCGGCTGATGAACGACCGGGGCTTGACCACCTGTCTCTTAAAGCTTTATAACATCAGAAACAGGTTGCCGTCCGGACCCCATCAGGACAGCAGGAAAGAAATTGGCCAATATTTTTGACTGAAGTGGCATTTCACCTGTATTTATTCGCTGGGCCCCGACTACAAAAACCACGGGCAACAAATAAAGAAGATGGTATAATAGCTTTAGACTGGCCGGCAACGCTCTTGCCTTGAAATGAAGTGTCCAGTCGTGAGTTATTGTGACCAAACGTCATTTGTACAGCCTGAAAAGTGGGGACATTTTTCTAGCTTGTCAGTCTGCGACTATAGCTCATTGTCCTGAATGATGCCTCTGAACGCACAGTTGCCCTAATACGAGCATTGCAGTCTGAGTGTGCGAGGGCCCGTAATGGATTCGCCTGTCCATTGGGGTATAATAAAGTGTATCCATTGGCACATCTTTAAACACCAATGCTCTGCTGAGCTCTGGTCATACTTTAAGCATCAACCCGCAGCATGTCACACTGCTCACAATGAGGATGGCTTTAACCCCCACTTGGGTTTGATCCTATTACACATGCATTTCAGCTGGAATACAAAGTAATAGCTGAAGTTAGTATGTTGTCGTGATTCATTTTATTACAGAGGCATGCTTTTAATTTATGCATGATGCTCCTATATTATTGTCAATATTATTATTATATTATTATTATTCCTCATGTTAAAATCTTCCTGTAACAGAATGCAAATATGGTGCTCTCTATATAGGTACTCAGCAATCAGATACAACGTAATTTGCATCTCTTTGTAGAAGAAACACTGTTGAGACTTCTAGCTCACTCAGGAAAAGAAAAAATATAAATAGAATAAAAAGAGAAGCAAATGGGTCTGTGTTCAATTAAATGGGGAACGAGTGATTTCTTTAAGTTTCTTAGATGCTCAGATATGTTACATTATGTGTGCATGCACAGCTTCACTAGACTTAAATGATGGCCCCTGGTAATCATTTCACCGCAGACAATCATCAGGAGCACAGCCCGTTGGTATGTAACTGCGAACTACTCACACAGTCAAGCATTAATGTTTAAGTCACTTATATGTTTGACTGTGTGAGTAGTTCCGAACAAACACTCTTATATGAATCAACTCATTATGGCAAAAATGACTTTGCGGGAAGTGCTCTTGGTTTGCTTTCTGAAACAAACTAAAATCCAAAAAGCTCACTGTGTAAGTTTGCAGTTTAGTGGCTTCTAGCAGAGTTTAGTTTGGCTCTGCTAGAAGTGTAGTTCGAGGTAGAGAGTACGTTGTGGTCTGAATTAGGTGGCGCTTCTCTAAATGCAGAGGACATTTTAGATTAATGAATGCTCTGCCCTTTGTGACTATTGATCAAACCCCAATCTGGCCAGACCCCATTTCCCATGCTCCCCTGCTGCTGCTCCCCATTGTCCCCCATTCTAACCAATGACTCATGACATCAGACAAAGACTTTGCCCTTTAGACATTGTCAAGTTATTAGTATCATTTAGCTTTCCCTTTGAATGGCGATGTATTTTAAAAAGGAAGAACAATTTCAATAATGACACCAATAGTAAATTGGTAATTTTCCTTTTCCCATAGCCTTTCAAGACTAAGTTTATTTAATTACATCTCCGCTGGAGCCATTGCTCAGTGCTCAAGGGTTCTCCTCAGAAGTCTGCAGCATTTATTTCCCTGACTCTCTTTGCAGCCCTCTCCATTCAACCCGTTAGTCCTCATTACCCGATGATACCACAGTCCCATTTGGCCATCGCATACCCAAAGAACCACCACCACCACCCCCACCACCCCCAACACCACCACCCTCAACACCTCCACCCACCACCCCCCACAACACCTCCAGCAGCCCCAACACTACCACCACCAACACCAACACCACAACCACCACAACCCCCAACACCACCACCAATCACCATCACCCACCAACACCTCCACCACCACCACCACCCTTAACACCACCACCAATCACCATCACCCCACCAACCCCAACAACACCACCACCACCACCACCACTCACCACTACCCACCAACCCCAACACCACCACCCACCACCCACCGCCACCACCACCCACCGCCACCACCACCCACCGCCACCACCACCCACCATCACCACCCCATGCAGGGCCTCCTTGCGTTCGCGCAACATAGCTTCCCTGGCTGTCCCCCTCTCCCCTGGCCCAGGGCAGGCCAGCGCGCTGCTGCTCCTGCAGGCATCGTTAGCCAGGAGATGATAGGCGCTGCTGAGGCCATAATGGGAAGGTTGACTGACCCCTGACCCCTTGGTATTGATCCTCCCGGTTGCATCCAGCTGGGCCCCCCCTCCTGAAAGCCAGTGAGCTGGAGAGGTGTTTAAAAAGGCTCCACATCCACTCTGCTACATGCTCATTACTTACTTCATTTACCTGTGACAGTGACAAACCTGCCTGGCCACGCCACACTTTATTAGGGTCACTGTATGAGGCGAAGGACATAAATAAATAAAGAAAAGCTTGTGCACGCATGGTTCGTGTGTGTGTTTGTGTGTGTTTATATTGCGGACTGAGCACCCCCCCCCCCCCCCCCCCCCCCCCACACACACATTTCATACAGTATTGTCTGAGGGTGTGTGTGTGTAAGCATGTTATGAGTATAGATGCTTGTTCTAAAGGGGAGGTTGTCCACTGCTTTGTCTTTGGCCTGTCAAGACCGTTGTTGAGGGAGTTTATTTTGATATATTTCATTGTGCCGGGAAACAAAGATTGCCAATTCTTGTGTGGAGTATTGTTCCTTTTAGAAAGAAGAAACAAAACATCACAAACATAATTCCCGTGTTGCAACATCAGTTAATTAAATAGGGGAAGATGTTTTTTTAGAAACTGCTCTTTTGACATTTCAGAAATGTTTCAACATTCACATTTGACGATGTTTGGGAATAATATAACATTACGGTTCTCTCTTTTGTGCAATATTGATTTAATTATTTATTGAATTTAAAAAAAATCCAACCGTTTCCACACCTTCTCTCTATCTTTTCCTAAATTCAGCATCCTGCTAAAGCATTGCCCTCGTCTTCCTGCTCTGTGCCCCAGCTCTACGCTCTGTCATTGGGCTCCACATCCTCCGCTGCACCTGTCCCCCAGCCAGCATCATAAAACAGTATTGGTTTCCGCTTGCTGTGCCTTTCCCACTGCACACCGGCATTTCAATCTTATCTCAATCGAGAAGGGTGACCCGCAAGACATAAAGAATTGGCTTTAAGGCTTTCAAAATGGGCCTAAATCAGTCCCGGGTCGCACTGGGGGGAAATAAGCGGCAAATGTAAGTAAGCATGAAATAGTTTTCATAAATAATCCAAATGACAACGGGCCTTCTAATGGCACTGGGGGGCTGTAAAAAGAATACGTTGCCAATTTTTACCCCATTAAAGTGAAATAGAAAGCCAAATACATAATGTTGCAGACGGAAGAGTTGCATTCTGGGGGCTCGTGGAGCGAATTCTGCCGCTGTGTCAGGAGATTGAGGTAACAGTTGACTGTAAATGGAGGCTGTTGTATACATATGTTGCTGTGGTGTGATTGCTAGTTCTTTTAGACATGGCCCTTTCCATGCAGTAATGTTAGTGGTGTGTGTATGTGCGCGCGTGCATGTGTGCATGTAGTATCTGTCTATGTCAAAACGTGTCTCTCTCTCTCTCTCTCTATGTAAATGCGTGTGTGTGTGCGTGTGCATGTGTGTATGTGTGTATGTAGTAGCTTTCTATGCGGATACGTGTCTCTCTCTCTTTTTATATATGCATCTGTGTGTGTGTGTGTGTGTATGTGGGTGTGTGTGTGTGTGTGTGTGTGTGCGTGTGCGTGTGCGTGATTCTCAGTGCCGGCCGTTGCTGCTCATGTTTCCTCTCATTAGGCAGTGCTGGCAGCTGCTGGAAGAGGCTGAGGAGTCATACTAATCAGCTGATTGTAATAGCACTATTTACCACCCCAGGACACAAGAGAGGGACAGAAGAGAGCAAACAAACATCAATTACTGTCTGTCAGCAGGAGGAAAGGAGGGGGGAGAGGGGGTGTAGCAGCGGTAGAGTGCAGTGGTGTTCCTGGGCTTCTTTGCCGATCAAGAGGGGCCCCACTGGGGATGGGGCCACCGGGAGGCCTCTGGGGGGTGTGGCCGTGGGGGAAAGATACAAGTACGGGTGTCAAGTGGGCCAACGGCATTTTATTTGTTGCCTGACACACACAAAAAAAGGAAGAAGTGTTGCTCTTGTTGACAAGTTACTATTCTTTTTTTAATTTTATTTAAATGAATTATGCCATTTAATTCAATTCTTAATTTAACATTTTGTCTTTGGGATATTTTTGGAGTGTTTATCTCTCAATGTTGTTGATAGTTGCATTTTTGCAGTTAAACCAAGGAGACAGCAAACGTAAAGCAAAATAGGGGGCGGCAGTTAAAATGCTATTTGGTTTTATTGGTTCGTAATGGGTGCTCATTCATTGTCCATTGTATTGACATATTAGTAATCAATGCGGGCTCATTTCCAGCCAATGAGCTGCATCACAATCTATTTCCTCAAGTGTCTGAGTTTAGAAATTAACCCCGGCCCTCAGCGTGCTTAGCATGAGCAAGATGATCTGGTTTCTTTTTTAATGTGTTCAGTCGCATTACTGTGGTGAGCAGACATCCCTCGTGGTACGGCCCACTGAGCCCTGCAAGATCTCTCTGCCTTAGCTCTCTCTCTCTCTCTCTTTCTGCCGGATTGAACTGGACCGGTCCCACTGTCTGTCCGCTGTCTTTGTCCATTAGACACAGTGGGGGGGGGGGAGTCAGGGTTCTGGCCACCTACTCGACTCATTTCCTCCTCTGTTCTGCCTGTCCGGGTCTAGGGTAACACTTTCCCACCCCACTTTCGGGATCAGGTCCTCGACGGCAACAGCTTCCTTCAATTATGTAGCGACGCAGATCACGGAGGATGTGGACAAGACGCTGTAGTGAAGAGCAGTGTGCATTTCACCAGGTCAAGGCCCAGGTGTCATGGCCACAGTCTGAAGCAGACAGTGCTGCCAATAGCAAAGCACTGCTGTTTAAATGTGTATTAAAACATGTGTATCCTGGTGAAGTGAGGTGTCATTTAGACGGCCTTACGATAGTGCTGATGGAACATTTCTAGATGTTACAGGGCCATGTTGACCTGACCTGCATATAGACATGACTTATACCTTCATTTTCCGCGTCGCATACTGATCTTTCACATGGAATTTCAACCGAAGAGGTTTGTTGTTAGTTTTTTTTCAACACAGAATCACTGTTGCAACCAGACACGGTTCCAGCCACATGCGTTCCGCCTCTTTAAAGCTATGTCTCCATGTCTTTGAACGAGTTGCCCCGGTCACTGTTAGATAGCGCCGAGTGCCGCTGGATAGCTCCTCGCCGCTTTCAACTTCTCCAAATGACCTGCGATAATTAGGTCATTTGAATGGGACCATTCTCCACTCCATCTGACACACTTTCCTCACCCAACTAACAAATCAGCTCTGGAAAGGTTTCTCCAAATAGGGGGGGGGGGGGGGGGGGGGGGTTTAAATGCTTTTTGTTTCCAGGTTACTCTTAAATCTCGAGTCAAGCTAAAACCCTGAGATGGCGTAAGTAAACTAAGGAGGTCCTGTCAAAAGTGGCAGTGGGTTGTGTGAAAAGGACCCGATTTTCTTAATTCATCCCTGAGGACTGGATCAGTCTATCAATCTGTTAAATTGGAAAGCCATTAGGTGGCCTGGTTTATGTGTTTCAAGCTGTTAACTAGAGGCTGATTGATTGTTGTTCCTTTGATGGGATATGCTGATCTAATCTCAGTGTGCTCGCATTTGCAATAAATTACACAATTCATTTCCCCATTTAGTAGGGGGGAAATCACACCTCCAGGCATAGCCGTGCTCTGCAGGCAAAAAAGCAGGGAACCTATTTTATGGTGCCATTTAGCCAGCAAGCTTTCAGCAATCCCAGCCTTCCTTCCTTCTCTCTCTCTCTGTCTCTCTCTCTCATTCTCTTTCTCTCTCTCTCCCTCCCTGTCCCTCAGCGTTCCAAAAAATCGAAGCATAATCAAGGTGTATGTTTAGAAAATTTATTGTTATAATTTTCCCCCATAATCTCTTCCATTTCCCAGCCGCTGCGATGACATATATCATCATCTAAAGAGAGAAAATGGATAGCAGTTTAAAATTTATCGGTCTTTGATTCTCAATTATATGTGTTTATGACTTCATCTGTCTTCAGTGACTTCAACCTTTTCCATTATGGTGGAATATTATTTGTACGAAATCCATTAAATTCACAAGGCAGGACTCTAATGGCGCGGCTGCAGCGATTTGCAGAGGAAAAAGTTTTTGAAAGGTTGGCTTTAGCAAAAGCGTGGCTGTTATGACACAAGAAATTGCTTTATTGATGGTCTGCTCCGCTGCCTGTGCATTTGGCCATTTGTTACACGGCCCATATCTATATCTCAGGCTGACACTGATGAGAACCCCCCCCTTCTCCCTTCCTTCTAGATAAGCCAGTTGTAATGACACATGCAAGGAGCCCTGGCACGGGCAGGTAAAAGTCTTGGCAGCTTGACGATTCAGGGCAGTTTTTGTTGGATGGTAAAGGAAGTATATACAGAGCCTTGGCGCTTGAGGGCCGCGACCAAACAGGCCATAATGGAGAAGTAAAACTACATCGCTCCCTATGACTGTTTCCATCTCAACCCCCAAAGAGGTAATCTCCTCTGCTGGGAACGCTCGCCAAAGGAGCAGAAGGAGTGATAAAGGGATAGATGGATGGATAAAATGAGCACAGGAAAGATAAAGGATAAAGTAGAAGTATAAAGTATACTTGGCCACAGGTAACCCTTATGGATTGTAGCACAATTTAAATGACATGTTTCTAAATTCCTCTTCTGGATGCCTTCTAGATGTAAGAATTGGTAGCCATTACCTTCATGCACATTGCTTCTCATTGAGTGAATAAATGGACCATTCTACTCCCTTTAGAGTATATTATGGAAGGACATACCAGAGCTCCCCTCTGTCTGTCTCACTCGTTTGAAACCTTGATTGATTTCCTGTTTAGACAGAGGCTAAGACAATTCCTTACAACTACAGTAAAGTGTTTCAGCCTAGATACTATTGCAGTCGTTCTATTGGCTGATGGAAGGGGGTGGATTGGGGAATCGCCAAAGCCTCTTTCCTAATCAGGCCGTAACTCAAGTCTTACCCGAGCCATTCGCCAATCAATACTTGCACAATCGCAATTAAGGGTTTCTGGGTCAGTGGAGGGCCACCAATTTCTTTACATGGTAAATGTAATGCTTAAGTTCAGACAATTGCAGTGACCTTCACTGGTTTAATGGCATTCCTCCAGCCACCAGGAGCGGCCAGCCAGTAAAAGCAAGAGAAGTTCATGAGGTGGACACACTTTACGTGAGGACTAAAAGGGTCTCACCTAGTTTCACATTGCAGGGTGTGGTCCGGCTCATTGCTGCTGTTTCGATCCAAATTCAGATTCGAATAACGAAGTATTGTGCAGGATGGGATGAAAAAACTCTTTATTCTTTAACCTTATCAGAGTTTATGTTTATGTTTTCTTTGCCATTTTTCTATTTCTGTTATGAAATGTAACTTGGAATAAATAGCTTAACTAGAAAAACACTAACGCAAGCAAAGGTGTTTTTATTTACCATGGGTTAGGTTCCCTTGGCGATGGCCACAGATTATAAGCGCCTGCTGTGTATGTTTGGAGGAGGGGGTATAGGGTCCCAGTCAACCGAGTGGAATGCCCATGTGTAGAGGACATGAAGAGGACATCCAAGCGCCACACAGAAAGGCCCCGGTTGGGTTTGCATGCAAGGACCAGCTACAAGAAACAGTAGATAAAGTGGCAGTGGTCACTAATTCCTAAACCAGTAGAAAGATATAAAAGAGGCATAATTTGAAAAAAAGAAAAGAAAAAAACAACCCCAAACCAATACCATTTTATAGGTGCTTCTAGTATTCTGCCTCAGTGCGCTTTCCCCCAAGCTTTGTCCAATATCACATCCATGTCCTCTATCACAATTTTGACCGGCCAGAGAAAAAAAAGGAATTCTCACAAGATATCAAAACAAAAATCTATATTTAATATGGGAGCAATTACAAAGCGAAGTTGGCTGCACAGAGCCATTGTCACCTGCGCACATTTTTCATCAAAGAGGTCATTAGACAATGATGGATGTAAACCTATAAAGTATCTAAACTGGACCTTTTAACAAACCACGAGCAATACTATCATTTCTCTAATAGAACCTGCTGACCGTGTCATTCGCCGCTGCCATTTGTCATTTTTCCTTTTGAAATAATCAATATAGGGGTGCTTTGAAATAAATAATATAAAAGTAAGAGTCACCTATGTAACGGGCCAACAAAAATAGACTCATAGAGCATTCAGAAAGCCAATAGAGCTCCAGGGGAAGAGCTACTGCACATTTGTAATCAATGCACACAAATCACTGTATTTCTGAAGTAGTTTAGAGAAGCATTATATATTTTCTTTCTGCTGTTATTTCATGCTGTAGTAAAATTCATTAGGACAAAGTATATCTTGAGTCAATATGTATACTTGCTACTGTACTATTATGTATACTTCTTTTACCGGTGAAATTTTCAGAATGTAACAATTGAGCACAATATTGGATTTAAAATTGTCATTAAATAGGGTCAATCCGATTTGCCTTCCAGTTTTTTTCTCATGCAAATCCACCACGGCTGGTATCGTTAATTCCACAGATAATGATATCATTATACTTTTTTTTCCTGAATGTATTTACACATAGACCATGACCTTCCAAATGTATTATTATATTATTATTGACTATAAGTGTACATCTGTTTTAATAGGATCCCATGTAAAATGCAGGGTTTCTAACGGCCCTTTAATTCAGCAGTAAACTGAGATAGGCTGCAGGCCTTTACAGGAGAAGATAAGGAAAGCATGACGAATGGATTATTTCATGGATTAACTAAAGAACGAATGAATGAAGGAAATAAATATTTTATGAGATTATAGATGGATTAATTGATTAGTGAATGGCTGAAATATAGAATAGATTAAGTAATGCATGAATAAATAGATGGCTATATGTGTGGGTGGGTGGATAGATGGATTGATGAACTTATTTTGAATTTGTATTAAATACTTAAGGTCATCCCTGATCCCCAAAGTCAGTGAGAATGCTTCTGTCAATGTTGTTGAGGCCATATCTACCAATTATATGTTTTTAATACTGCAATTACAACAACCACTGTTTACTTACATTGTAAAAAATGACAATGTCAAATAAATGATTTTAGACCCAATTGGAACTGATAATAAAATGTATTAAAAGAAAAATAACAGCAGGACAGCAGCAGCACAAACATGTATACAAATGTAATGTATGTACGGACAGAACTAGAAATGTTACAAAAATATATTTGTTTCTCCTCTAAGATAAAGGTACAATATGTAACATTGACACCGAGCGTTTAAAATGGGGACTGCAGTCCACAATCACAATATTGGAGTTGTCTCTGCCCACCCCCTCCTCCCCAGACTCAAAGCTCATGTGGGTTGCCAGGTTGCAACAACTTGAGTATGAGACGAGCTGAGCGCATTTATTCTATTTTGTCCAGCGACGACAAGTCCTACACTGTACGTTTTGACAGGACCTCCTTAGTTTACTTACGCCATCTCAGGGTTTTAGCTTGACTCGAGATTTAAGAGTAACCTGGAAACAAAAAGCATTTTAAACACCCCCCCCCCCCCCCCCCCCTATTTGGAGAAACCTTTCCAGAGCTGATTTGTTAGTCGGGTGAGGAAAGAGTGTCAAATGGAGTGGAGAATGGTCCCATTCAAATTCTAAATGTATAGGTTTTCCATTTATTTGTACTTTGCAAATTATAAACCAGCTCATGTGGCACCCGTCTTGAAATCATTCTGGGCTCAAAGCTGTCTCCATCTTTCAAATACAACTCTTTTTAGGTCAGGTACAGTTTAGAACATCTCAGTTAATCCAGTTTATTTGCTTGCTTCTATGCAAGCCCGAATCTAGCATATGCCTGAATCTTGGCACGTGCCTGAGCGGGAAAGGGCCCTCGTCTTTAGTTCCCTGCATTACATCCCCGATTCAGGGTGTGAATATCTGTTGAATATCCAATATCTTTCTAACTTAAAGACTATGGGAAGGGTGCCTATAAGCTTCAGTACCCAGGGGCCCCTGGGGGTACGAATCCAGCCTTGCTTCCACGACTGCAGCACGCTGTGTTTGTGTGCCAATTTGTTTTATATCTGGCAACCCGGGGTACTCAGAGAATAGTGAATCATAAGACACAGGCAAAAACAAAAACAAACTTTCCGACCCGGAACGTTATTTCAAAGGAGTGAAAACTGGCTGTAGCAATGTGGTCGGAAAAGCTAGTATTTTGATTTAGTAATCCTTTAATGATCATCTCTGATTAAATATACATCATTTTATGATTTAGTACAATACATGTGTTAGATATTGTACCTAAGGCCTCACCAACATCAGCCAATCATCACATCTTTAAACAGCCAGGCAGGCGTCTACTGATGGGCATCCAGTTCACCTGTGGCGACGATGAACAGGTAACCATAGACAATAATTACATCAGAGTCACACGAGCTCTGCACCTGAGCTGCCACGAAATAAAACAACACGTGCTGATTAGCCACACATGCTTGAACAGGGATATAAGACCAGCATATACACGGAACAGAATCCCCTAATGCACGTCATCCAATACATCCTCTATAATTTGTAATGGCAATTATTGGCCTTTATAATTTCCAATGATATCCCTGTCATGATTGTGATCATCAAAGGTACTGAGTTACTGCTATATTTAGCCATTTCATTTAGGTTGAAATTCTTAAAATAAAGGGGGTGGTAATTAAAGGGTTTTAAACTCCCAAATTAAATTTTAGCATGATTGAATGTGCCCTATAATGTTAACTATACCTTTCAACCTACCAAAGATATCTTTATATCTCCATCCATTCCCTCTATTTTATCAGAATCAAGCATAAACACATACACAAACACACACACATACACACACACACACACACACACACACACACACACACACACACACACACACACACACACACACACACACACACACACACACACACACACACATTGTGTGAAATCTGGTGTCTTACCCCTTTATAGCCCATAGAGAGCGCTGTCTTCTCGTTGTTACGCTACTTCCTATTTTTGACAGGTTTTAGCGTAACGAGTCAATTAATGGCAATGGGTGAGCATATGTAATGCATTTAAAAATAGTGCAGTCTGATAAATAAATCAACCAAATCGGGTGGATAAATGATTCAACTTTGCAAGTGGCAAATCAATGAATTAGAAATGTCCATGTAATTATCCTATTGTTGAGATTAGGAACAGATATTTCTGGACTTTTTAAAGCGTATTTTCAAGCCTACAATATTAGTAAAATCCATGGTAGTAATTGCTATTCGCAGCAACACATTTGGTAAACAAGGCCTCATCCTCCTACCTTAACAAATACGGCCATGAATGTCCACATACAGTCGGCATACACACATACACTTTTATAGAGACACAATCTAACTGTAAAAGTTGTATTATTCATTTTAATATGTACTGTTATTAGGCGACTATGTCGTCGTTTGTAGTCAGGAAAAAGTCCTGAATTAAAATGATTCAATAGGTCTGTTATTCTTATTACTAAAGAGCTTGTTGTTGTTGTTTATTAAAGGAAATAACTAACGTACCATTTTTTAAACACAATATGTGTTGTATGCGTTATCACCCATCCATATTCACAGTCGTTTTCTTTAATTTCTAACATCTAGAAATGGAAGAAAAAAACCCGTAAAGACTTAAACCTAAAAGATACCCACATAATTAAAAGTCGCATTGTATATGCCAATAGTCTTATAGTGGGAAACATGTGTGCTCGATGTATTGTGTTTTTATTAATTTATTTGATTGCATATTGTAAGTGTTCTCTTTTTGGGTGTTAGAGAGAGAGAGAGAGAGAGAGAGAGAGAGAGAGAGAGAGTGTGTGTGTGTGTGTGTGTGTGTGTGTGTGTGTGTGTGTGTGTGTGTGTGTGTGTGTGTGTGTGTGTGTGTGTGTGTGTGTGTGTGCGTGTGTGTGTGTATAGACTTGTTGGGTCATCGTACGCACAACAGAGCCCGTGCTCATTTGCTCCCTAATTGGACTATATAAGACCAATAACTGACGAGCGCTTATTGCCTTCAGCTAGCGCGCCAAGTGAGGAGAGGGCGGACTTAAGTTTGTTTCCGTGTAGGATCTTTTTTACTCACTCTCCCCGCTCCTCTCTCCACCAGTCGCTCTGGGTCTCTCCCCCTCTCTCTCTCTCTCTCTCTCTCCCTCCCTCTCTCAACTCGCCGTCGTTCCCTTAATCCCATTTGCCATTGTACATGCCCAATCGCCTATGCTTTCCGCATTTAACTTGGATGACATTTTTATTTCATCATTAGCATCAGACACAAGACTGACACACTGGACACGGTTACGTTCCGAACCAGACGCCATGCAAGAGCCCGGGATGATGAATATTTAGGTATTTTTTTATATATCTATTTTTTTTTTTAACGTTCAACATTTTCCCCGCATCTGTTTTTAAAGTATCGACCTTCGGCGTAATCAAACATTTAGACATTGCAGAAAACACTGCCGTTTTTAAGTCCGGTCAGCATTTTTGCAAGGCAGCATATCTGCTACAGGCGTCTTCTTCTTTTTTTTTTTTCTTCGTTTTTTTTTTACTGTGGTCAGCGGCATTTAGACCACATTCACGTCGCCAAAGAAATGCCCGAAACGACGCCAGAGACGCGCGCCCCTGCGAAGGACTCGCCGTTCTTCATCAAAAATCTGTTGAACTGTGACAGCAAACCGTCCAAACCGAAGCCCATATTCGCAGCGGCAAGGGCTGCGTTGGAAGGCGGCTTCTCGTTCTCCCATGTCGGGGACTTCAACTTTCCGCGCTTTGAGCTGCCGACACAGAGGTTCGCGCTGCCTGCGCACTACCTAGAGCGCGCTTCGGCTTGGTGGTACCCCATCCCCCTTGGGACCTCAACTCACCTACACCGACATGAAGGTAGGTTTCTTATTATAAACACACATATATATATATATATATTGAAACAATTGTTTATTCAATGGATCGCATTGGTTTTTATAAAATATTTGCAGTGCACCATGTCCGCTTTTAATGTATCATTTAGTTTTTAAATAAAGGCTAACCGAATAACACGACTTAGTTATTTGCACTTTAATGTCGCCTTTATTAGGAATATTATACGAACAGATATAAATTATTGATGGAATAGATCAGTACAGTGTAGCACACGAATAGAAGGTGTCTACTGTTTGAAAACCACTTGGCCTATCAGATTCACGATGATAAAACACCTCCAAACTCAAGTTGATAAGATATCGTTCTTCTGTCCACCTCAAAGCCACCGAAAAGATCGCCGTGCGAGGGTCATCTCCCACCTCGGGAGCCGACAGAGACTCCCCGGACCTGCTGCTCAAACCAGACCCGGACGCCCGCAGAGACGACGACGACGACGACGACAACAAAAGTGGCGACGAGATCATTCTGGAGGAGAGCGACTCGGACGAGACGAAGAAAGATCACGACGAGCGGCCGGACGAATGGAAGAAACGGGACGAGGACGACGGTGCCGCCGGCGCGGACAAGAAGCCGTGTCGCAAGAAGAAAACGCGAACCGTGTTCTCCCGGAGTCAGGTGTTCCAGCTTGAGTCCACGTTCGACATGAAACGCTACCTGAGCAGCTCGGAGCGCGCCGGCCTGGCCGCGTCCCTGCACCTGACGGAGACGCAGGTGAAGATATGGTTCCAGAACCGGAGGAACAAGTGGAAGAGGCAATTGGCTGCTGAGCTTGAGGCGGCGAACCTCAGCCACGCCGCGGCGCAGAGGATAGTGCGAGTGCCCATCCTGTACCACGAGAACTCGGCCTCGGACAGGAGCGGTGTCAGCGGTGGTGGGGGGGGCAACGTGCCCGTGAGCCAGCCACTCCTCACCTTCCCTCACCCCGTCTACTATTCACATCCCATCGTGACGTCGGTGCCTCTCCTCAGACCTGTTTGAAAGACAGAAAGAAAAAAAAAACGAAAGAAAAACAATATTATCTGATCAGATATTATCAAACCATCTAAGTGTAAAATAAGACGTAATATTTTTGTACGAGTAAAATAAAATCATGTGAAAGAGAGAGAGAGAAGAATATGCGATATAGGCCTATTCAGAACTGTTTTCCGTTTTAATTTATAGGGCGCTGTTTTTATTATTTGGCAATAAAAATAGTATAGCATTCATACAAAAATCGGTCATTAATTATAATTATAATAATGATTATAATTATTTATTATTATTATTATTATTATTATTATTATTATTATTATTATTATATTCACCTCAGGAGTCAATTTAGCACTGCCTGTTGAGTGTATTATTAATTCCAAACAGTTTTTACAATTTTACAAAATAAACACACAATACAAACCCCAATAGTCATATCAATATGATTTCAATAACTTTTGCATTTTTGCTTTCAAGACAAAAATGTCATTTTGGACTTACCTATTTTACATTATTTCGATTCGCAAACGGAGAATTGGACAATGTGCAATATCCAAACCGAGCGCTTTCAGCTGAGCCCATGCGGGATGTGTTTCATTTATTTTGATAAACATTTTGGACGGGACCGTGTTTGTAACATTTGACTCCTGATGATGAAAGCGCTTGACGGGGACAATCAAGACACTATTAATAGTATAGGCTACAATATTCACGTAGATGTTTGTGTGGCGAATGGGGACGTCTTCAAAGCACACATGAGATCACGGGCCATATTGTGTGTTTTTATGTTTATTTTTATATTTGTTTTTATTTCTTTTTCTTTGTTTGTTTTTAAGAAAACCATTGGTGTATAAATGTAAATGTTTATTTAATTAGTTGGGTAGGAGAGCTACCATTTGCCTTGTACAGTAAGAAGAACATTTTGATATTGTATTGCTGAATTGTTGTGAAATAAATTGATATTATTCAGTATGGTTTACAGAAATCTGCTTTTGTATATTATTATTATTATTATTATAAATTATGTATTTCTTTATTTCTCTTCTTCAAAATAGTTAACTGTTGTACAATACACTAATTAGCTCAGACTTCACAAACAGCAATTTATTAAATTGTTGTATACAATTTCTAAGGAATTATGACGGATATAAATTACAAAATAGATACACAGACATAGTAACAGTAACACACACACGCACGCACGCACACACACACAGACATACACACAGACACAGACACACACACACACACACACACAAACAAATGTAGACAGTTGAACACATATGTGGCTTTTCGTAGTGGACTTGTGTAGCGGGTAACTGTTGAAGGTCATTCACTTCAGAACACATTTGAATTCAAAATAGCAATTAGATGTTACTATCCTTCAACTTTTTCTATTTCAAATGTTAAGGGTCCATGCACGCAACAAGTTGGTGTGACGTTGTGGTTAGGCAGGAAGGTCATCATTGTGGTTTTTCTTATATTATTGGCATTTTCGACCCCCATCCAAAAAACGAGAAGATATTGTTTTATTGAATAAGTAAGAATACATAGGTTTAATTATTGGGAGTCAGGGAAGAGGGAGATCGAGATAGATTGGATAAACCGGATTAGTTGAATTGGTGATTTTAGTTTGGAGTTTGGTGTTTATTTAGTTTAAAATACTACTAGACCTATAGTATGCTAGGAAGATAGAAACGGTGTCTCAGCCGAAGTAATGGAATATAAAAAAGTAAATAATAGTAGGCCCATATGTTTATAGTCAAAATAAGACAACAACTCCTCGATTCCCAAAGAACAGGTAGCCTAAAATAATCCTCATAAACAATCACAACTTCTTAATAACAATACTAATAATAACAGTAATAAAGAAAATATAAGATAATACTGTTAATAGCCAGGAGAGAAAACACAACTAAATTGCCTTGATTTACAGTACAACTTACATGTGATCACATTTTAGTCTACATTTGATATAATCCTAGATTAGGAATGGAATTACGAAAGAAATACACGTAGCCTACAAAATAGCATTGCCTTTAACGGCCTATTGATTATGCCTACGTCATATAAATCGTTGGAAAATGACGTAGAAGTAGGTCTTCCAAGTCCGCATTTAACTGACGCCTAGTACATTTATTGACAACGAATCGGTTGACTCCTCCAAGATAACCTCCACACAAGACAAAAGGGTCCATTCAAATTTCACCAAATGACCCACATATCGACGTGCCTCCATGCAAACGCAACGCGGCCCCATCATTGCGAATTAATGATTATTACGGCATTATTTCTCTGCCGCGCATCGATCCGTACACGTGCGCAGCACGTGGTTTCAAGTAAGGGCACCGTTCATTTTTAGCAGTAGTTTTTTTTAGTTTTTTTTTGCCAGGCTTATGACCTTGATTTGCGCGCGCAAATCGAAGGAAAACAAATAGACCCACCACTCGATCACTTTTCCCTTTTAGTGCGGCTTCCTCATGTTGAGCATATTTGATTAAACTGGGGGGTAAATGTAGCATACGTGACCGCGACGGGAACCGCAGCGTATTACATCAAATTTCAAAGTTGAGTGGGTGATTATAAATCCACTCAATTCCTATGTTTAGTGCAGATTTGGAGCCAAATGCGTGTGAGAGCCTTGCTTAACGCTATACATCGTATAGGTTGCAGCCGAACGATGGTGTGAACAAGTGCTTTGAGACTTGCTGATAGTTGGCACACACACACACACACACACACACACACACACACACACACACACACACACACACACACACACACACACACACACACACACACACACACACACACACACACACACACACACACACACACACACACACACACACACACACACACACACTACAACTGTCTTTTTGCCACTTTGTTGGTAACTTCCGGAGGATTGAGTCGTCACGTGCCACCTTTGACCCAATAATGTAAAAGCACGTGTGAAACAAACAGAATCGATGCGACCCTGCTCTCGAGGAACGCACGTGCCCTCACAATTGATGCATTTAAACACTTAGGGGTCTTTTTGAACAACAAACTCTTTTGACACTGCTTGAAAGGGAAATCTTTATCCCAACTCGTTTGCCCGGCTGATTGAATGAGAGCATCAGATTTTCATCAAAGTTATATTAAGTGAAACATAGGTTGCGGGGCACCGTCTGATTGGAACAGTTTAAATTTTAATTGTGTTTTTAATTTGACATATAGTTGCTGTGAGGAATGACAGTGAAACGCCAAGGGGCGGTCGATTTTCTTAATTTCTCCCAAAGGAATTGATGAGTCTATCAGGGCAGTAGATTGGAAAGCCATTAAAACTCAATGGTTAGGTTGTTAATTGGAACTTGATGGATAGGAGCCCTTGGAAAGGCTATACTGATCCAATCTTCTTGACTTTCTGTTTTCCAATAAATTACCCAGTTCATTTCCACACTCAGATTACATAAATTGTACACCTCCAGGGTCTGCGCGCTCTGCTTGCGCTTAAAACTCCGACTCGATCTCTTTCTCGTTCTTGCTTTTTCCCTCTGCCTCTCTCTAACACACCCACGCATACGCACACACGCACATGCACACACGCACACACACACACACACACACACACACACACACACACACACACACACACACACACACACACACACACACACACACACACACACACACACACACACACACACACAGGAGGGCGCGGTGGAAAATGCGTGGGCCCGGCTTTCTTGAATGAAAATCGAAACATAATCAACGTTTATACTTAGAAAATTTATTGATATAATTTTCTCTGGTAATTTCCTTATTCTAGAGCTGGACACATCATATATCATAATACACGCGTGTAAAAGGGTCTTTGTGTGATATTTATCGAAGCTTGATTCCTGGATCAAAGCTCCACATAACTTCATCTGTCTTCTCCAGGACCTTCGCCCTGGTAAAGATCTTGTTCTGTTATTGCGGTAGATCTCCCAAACACCGGGTAGGCCTATCAATGTGATGAAGCACGATCTCAGGCCCTACACCTGGCCGTTCACTCCGTTCCCAGTGATTCAGAGAAAAACGTGGAAACATGGACAAAGAAAGAACATTTCCATAGTAATATAGGACATTTTGCTGGACCCAAAACGTCATAAAGGCTATATGGCTGAAAACAAACCATTCGATTCGTTTTCACACTGCAAGGTACAATAATAGTCCGATATCTCAGTTGTGTTGCAGCTCAAAACAGAATGTTGAGTAATTTAACTCTGAAAAGGAAGGCTGGCAGAGGTGGGGCTATTGACAAAAGCCTTTGTTTAAAAAGTGTGGGATATAAAATATCCCCATTTATCTGTCATTTCGGATTTCACGCCTTAAATGTATAGCACCATCAATCCAACACGCGCCGCAGACTGGCCCTGTATATTTCCCCTTTAAATGGCGTCTCAATGGGCACATGTTGCATATCTTATTTTACAGCTGCTTGCCCAAATGTATCAGCAATTCTTACGCGAAATAGCCTCAGTGATCACTAACAACTGCGTCATCGCGTTCTTCGTCGTCGATATAAGCCTATGTGGATCACAGTTGTCAACTTCTTCATTCACATCAGGCCTATTGGAGAGAAAAAAGGGGATAGGTGTCATTATCCTCTAATAATGTGCTCACTTGCGTGCCAGCGACGGAGAAGGGTACTGACACCATGATGATTAAAGCTGACCATTTGTAATGGGTCTCAGGTCCCTTGGAAAGCTGTAAAGTGGGATAATGCGGTCGAACCGCCAAGCCGGGCCCCACAACTGTCATGGCAGACGTAACTAGGGAGGGAAGGGGAGAGAAGGGGAGGGGAGGGGTAGGGGTGGTAGGCTATGATGGGAACCCTGACCCCCCCCCCCCCCCCCTTTGCCCCCCGCCCCAACACACAACCACCCCCCCCCCCCCCCCCCCCCCCCCCCCCCCCCCCCCCCCCCCACACACTCACACACACACGCCTCCAATCAATTAGTCAATCAATTAGCCAGCCTCCAATCCAAGCAACATCACAAGGCAGATTAGGTCACTAATGTTCAAATTATTTCTTAAACGCAGATAATGGACGCGGAATGAGTTTATTATTTTCGGGAAAAAAATTGTTAGGCTCTTGTGTTCGTTCCCAAACAGAATGTCAGATGACCCCACCAAATTTACCATAACAGAATAAACATGTAAGACATTTAGATGGATGAGGTCATTCTCTAATTGACAGGTTAGTCATATGTAGTTAGATTCAACGTGGAGGTGGCAGATTTAAATACACCATATGACTTGTTTTCCGGACTAAGCATTCGATCAAAATGATGATGTTTTGTTTAGTATTAAAAAGCTATAAGCGTAGCCTATATCTTCCAACAATATTAATTGTACACGCTTCTGTTTAAAGGGCTGCGACTAAATCAAAACATATGTCATTTTATTACACATAGCAATCAGAATATAATATATGATGTGCTTAAATGATGTCGGATCCAAAGAAAAAACTGATAACCATTGCAGTTAAAAAAAAAACAGGAGTAATGTCATAGTTCAGTATTAATGTTCGTCAAAACGCGTGTGACTGAAGTTCTTTTGTTTCCATTTAAATCTTTCAAATTGATTAAAAAAACAAAGATAGTAGAATGTCGCCTTCAAAAGCAGGACGTTCATAGACGGTCGAATAGCAGTTCTTCCTAGCGACTTTCCTCATCCTATCCTTGGACCTTGACGAGACTTTGAATTTTGCGGGCTTAGTTGCAGCGTGTGATTGGCCGGCGAGCAGCTTACCTACATGCAAATGAGGCAACGCAACAATACCTCCTATGCTCCAGAGCTCGTGGAGGTGGATCAAGAATACACTTATGTCTGAGCTCCCGGAAAAACAACTCGACTTGCCTCACTTTAACACCATCGCCCATGTCCTTTTTTTTTCTTTATAAAGGTAGCACATTTTACACATCCCATGCAGCATCCTAGGAATCAATACTAACAACCATAGCGGGCGCACAGATAAGACCGATTTAGTCCAGTTACTCCTTCTGTTATGAGGCGAGGATGAGTAACACAGAAGACAGCGGAAACAAGTGCTCTTCGGGGCCAATTTCCAGCTTTACTATCCAGTCTATTTTGGGCAACAAAACCACGTCGGAATCCTCGCGGACCACCGGGGCCAAAGATCTCTCCAAGGGGCTGCCGCCGCCGCGGAGGCGCTCCCTGTCCGTGTCCTCCGAAGACGAGTGCAGCGCCGGGGAGGACTCCGCGGATTGTTTTTGCTCGGACACCGGCCACAGTGAGCCATGCACTCAGCATCAACCCCACAACTTCTCGTGTTTAGGTAAGCATCGTGGTCTTGCAAAGTTTTTCTCTTTTATTTGCATGGGTAAAAAGGGTTTGCTTTGGATTTTGCGGATTACCCCCCGGAAACGGCAAATGAAAACATGTCACTATAGGGGAGCGACATGTATTGCATATCATCTGATAAGGCATTATTTCACCATATCAATTGTAACATTCTAAACTGATTGAGAAGATGGGCCACACCATTGAAATGGACAGTAAATATAAAGGTGCCCATTGATATTAATATACGACAAAGCAGTTTCAAGCTGTCTGTTTCCAAACGGGTCTGTTCTGTTTCAAGTTTGAAACAGTTTTACAAATACATATGTTGTATTTGTATATGTTTGTGTTGTGCTTTCATATGCAGCCGATCCACTTGATTGTATATGTTTCATCGCTGCAGCAGTGAAGAGTGAAGAGGTCACATAATTAGCCCCTTTGTTTCCTCTCATATCCCATTTAATTTAGTCGGCTAATTGATTAAACTTGTTTTCAAAATGACTCCACTAGCCTACATGTCGTCTGAAATGAGTGGTAAAAAGATAGCCCGCATGCTTTGATTAATAGGCTCATGGCCACTAAGCATATTTAAATTAAATTGTTTATTTTAAAAAGGCTTTTAGCGGTCGATTTAACAAGTCAAAGATCATTCTGAATAATCTCTCGTACAGATAATGTAGACTATATTTTGTCTTTGCCCGTGGGAGTGCATGCACGCGCGTGGTATGTGTGTGTGTGTGTGTGTGTGTGTGTGTGTGTGTGTGTGTGTGTGTGTGTGTGTGTGTGTGTGTGTGCGAGCGGGCGTGTGTGAAGTCAACGCATCCATTTTTCTTTTAACAAATGAATAACCTGGATATGCAACATGCAATGATGATCCAATTCCAATTATTGCTATTGTCTGGTCCATCGTCGGCTTATATGGAGCTGCCACTGTAAGTATTTAAATTTATCTCTTAAAAGACACACACCCTGACATTGTACTGCTCAATATCCTGTCTAGGTGCACCAAAAAGACTGCTCTCTGTCGCAGACGGCACCGCGCGGCGGCCCCACCACCTGTCCCAGAACCAGCTGCAGGATTATAAAGAGGAGCAGGAGAGACCATGCAACCAGATGTCGCCTTTATCCGAGGAGAGGCAGGCCGACGGCGGGGACAAGCAGAGCAGCAACTCGGCCAAGAAGAAGACTCGAACGGTTTTCTCGCGCAGTCAGGTGTACCAGCTGGAGTCCACCTTTGACATGAAACGCTATTTGAGCAGCTCGGAGCGCGCGTGTTTGGCCTCGAGTCTGCAGCTGACGGAGACGCAGGTGAAGACGTGGTTCCAGAACCGGAGGAACAAGTGGAAGCGGCAGCTCTCTGCGGAACTGGAGGCGGCCAACATGGCCCACGCCTCGGCACAGACACTGGTTGGGATGCCGCTGGTTTTCAGAGATAACTCCTTACTGCGGGTTCCGGTCCCGAGGTCCATCGCTTTCCCGACGCCACTCTATTACCCGGGAAGCAACCTGCCAGCGTTACCCTTATACAATCTATACAATAAGATTGAATACTGACTGGATACACGTGACAGCAAGTCCACACACAAAATAAACATTAACCAGTCGATATAAAAAATAAAATAAAAATTGATACAACATAACAACTCTTATACACATCTTGACATATCCCTTATGTATATTATATCACTTTACTTGTTGAGGATATTCTTATAATGCTACGACTGTGTCACACAAGAAGCAACACGCGTGCCCATGTATAAAATACACCATGTGTATAATTATAATTATAATGGTATTTTGTATTTAATTTAATTTTCCTGCTTCCCCTTTACTTAATTAATAGGATTTTATAACGTGAGTAACGTATTCATATCACTATAAGGGAACAAGGATTGGACGTTATACCAAAAAACTATCTGAATGTATTTAAACAGTTTTATCTATATTTACATATGATTGGTTGGTCATCAGATAACAAAAACTGTCAGTCACAAAATTAAATGACAAACATTTATTGTTACCTATGCTTCCATGTGGGCAGAACCCAATGTTTTTACTGTAATTTAGAACTTCAAAATAATCTTCTCATTCAATAAATTTTCTATATCAGTTACATGCTGGTTTGCCTGGTTTTTATTTTAAATTCTGGATATGTTTCATTTAAAAAATGTTATTTTCATGACATAAGCTTTAATTTACATGCAAGGACTTCAAAAATGTTCCATGTTGACATTTCCTTTAACAAGTGACGGTACTTCACGCAATTATACATGATATGTTATGCTTTTAGAGTCGAGGAAGGGTATCATTCTGGCCTCAAGCAACCCAGTCATATGCAGATTTCTCAAGTGCAATCTTTCTAAGTAAGTAACTAGCAATAAAGAACCACAGCCGGTGTTGTGACATAACGTGACTGCTAACTTTGCATTTCAAAGCACATGCAGTCGCTGTCGCATACACATATTAAAATAGGGTCATATATATATGAAACAAATACTACAATACATTGGTTTTAATCACATGTTCCTCGATAGGACATTCAACGCAGTGTGAACTTTAGTTTTAACCTGGATACCAATCTGTCTATTTCTCGTCTACATTTCCATGACCTATACTGTTTCGACATGAAGTTATAACCACACCTAACTCGACACCTGGGTATTGTTAGATCATGTTCTTGTTACTTCAATCAAGTGTGTCTGCAAATAACAGAATTATACCATTATTTTAAAACTATTCATAAAAACATGGATGAGAGCCCCTGTATGTCCCAGTTAATTATGGAATGACACAGAGTTAACTAAAACCCTTCGCTGGCGATGGAGGAATAATAATGAACAGCATCGCAGGCCAACCGTGCCCCTGGGTAGGATTCTGCAGTCATTTGAAGTCTGCACGTATCAGGATCTCAAGCACCAGGCCTTGGAAGTGGAAGCCCGATAAAGAGACACAGGGTCAAAGTTCAACACTCTTGTCTGTATATATTTTTTTAGTACAACATTATTGAAAAAAAGATGTATACTTAAATATTTGGGTGATTTATCATTAATAATGTCTTTTCTTTGGAACTTGGTCATTTTTATGGACAAAATGGAAACACAACTTAGTAGATGCAGCCAGCCTTTTAAATCCTATGAGCAGGATTAGCTACAGTCAAATGCACATGCACTTACATGCATATTATATATACACACTCAATCTCTCTCTCTCTCTCTCTCTCTCTCTCTCTCTCTCTCTCTCTCTCTCTCTCTCTCTCTCTCTCTCTCTCTCTCTCTCTCTCTCTCCATCTCTTTGTCTATCTGTCTCTCACACACACGCACACACACACAGCGTGCACGCACACACACTGACACACACTCGCACACACACACATACACACACATGCATGCATGAACACACAGAAACATACACACACCAACAGAAACCCCCATGTGTGTACGTGTGCCTGTGGACACCCAGACATATGCCAGCTTTCCTTGGATGTCACATCATGTACAATGGATCTACCACCTCCTCTATCCACGCTATCGCTGTGCTAATGACTACATTACCTATAGCAGAGTCACAGCTAGTGAAGCTCTGCTGCCCGCTAGATTATGCCTGACCCAATTTCTGAAGCAGCTGCCCGGTGTTCTGGGAAAATGGAAAGCGTTAGACAACAGTAGCCGTGATTTATGGGTCACTCCGCGGGAAGGGTGAGGTGGTGCATGAGGATGAAATTGTGACAGATAAGAGAGGGAGCCCAAGAAGAAGAATGCATGAGGAAGATAGAGGGGTGGGTGGGGGGGGGGGGGGTGGGGGGGGGGGGAACACAGAAGATAGAGGGGGGGGGGGGGGGGGGGTTATGGAACAGTTATGAGAAGAAGCAATAGCTTCACGTGAATGAAGCTGTTTATTAGTTCCCCACCGGTCATTATGTCATCAGGTGTGACAGCAAAACACCATTCGCATGAATTGATGTTAGCACCCCATTGGCTTCTGGGAAATCTGCATGACCTGTCACCTGCAAAGTTGTTCGATTTGCTGTAAGGGGGTGGGTGTCAGGGGGTGGGTGGTACATGATAAAGAGACAGATAAAGTGAGAGAGGGGGGAGGGAAAAGAAAGAATAAAACAAGAATTTGAGATTGAAAAGAAGGCAGGAAGAATGAAAGAAGGAAGGAGAGACAGTGAGAGATGGAGAGGAGGTTGGTATGTATGTAACTATGTATCACATCCATGTCAGGTGTGAATTACACATTTTAATAGCACGGCAATGAAAATGATTTGGAGAGGTTTAGCCGGTGAAGAGACAGCGGAAGGCAAGGCGGTGATGAAGATTTGTTGAGACGCTGTGTTGTGCCTTAGGATTCATCAAACTGGCCCGGTAAGGTGAGAGGCAAGTGTAATTCACTTTGCAGCGTAATTTATGATAGAAGACGTGGAGGGCCTGCTATACATGGGGCAGGAGGAGGGGAGCGAGAGGCGAAGAAACAGAAGGCATTGTGCAAAAGAATTAGCCAGACAATTCTTAATGTTATTTACAGCAGATGGATCATGCTAGAATGTCAGTATAGTGGTGCACTGTTAAATACAATTGTTTACTGAAATCAACCTTACATATTTGCATTCAAATTCAACTGTGAAAAAAAAAGAAATGTATGCATACGTTTCCCTCCTCCCTACATACAATGATGAACACTATATCCCCCCCCCCCCCCCCCCCCCTTTGAACTTTTGAATAAGAGATTCTATTTCTGGAGCAATTTGCTAATATGTTTACAGGCATTTGAATTCAAATGGTCTACGTGTGCATGTTTTCGCCTGTATTCCACTGGCAAGGCTATGAAACACCCCGGGCCCCGAGTCGGCCTCAAGACAAGAGTTTGGAGAACGATCGCAAGGCATTAAGCCAGACAACTTTGAGGAGCTGTTTTGCTCCCTAAATGAATTTGCGCGGCAGCATAACGAGGTTCGGCCAGGCAGGCCCTGTCATCCGCCAGCCTTTAACCAGCTTCTGTATTTATGGGCGAATGGTTAACAAAAAGAAGGGGGGGGGGGGGAAAAGACCACCAGAAGTGATTTTATTTTTTCTTCGCGATTCTGTTTTATATCAACTGGAAATTAAGGAGCTGAAGGGAAATTGTGTTCACATCCCCCCCCCCTCCACCACCAACTCCCCCTATCTGCAGACAGATACATGTTAACAAGGCAGAAGCCTAGGCAACATGTATACACATATGTCTGAGACTTCACATGCAGCACATCTTTGATATACTAGGGGCTGCTAAACAGCACGAAAGGCACTCCGTGAAAGACAGAGGAGAGAAACAAGGTGCTGATGTCATTTAGGATGCTTGCCTATTATTTAGTCCAAGACAGAATATAAGTCCTCCAAAAAGTATTTGACTTTTTTATTATATCATTTCAATTTAATATTTTCCCGCAAGTCATTCCCTCCAAAAACCATGACGGCCACCTATTTTCCGTTGTATTCATTCATGGTCTTAAGACTCAACATGTGAATGTAAAAAAAAAGAAAAAAGAAGGTGCTTTTGTTAGGCACTTTATTGGTATTACACCTAATCGGTAAATTACACACCATTTTTTCATCTGCTTTTATTGTCAGCAGTGGCTGGCCCCCCAAAAAAGCATTGTAGGGCTTACTATATGGATTCACAGAAAGGGAGGTAGCCTATTACTCTAGAGATAAGGCCATTAGCATTACCTTTAACACTATAATGGATTTGATGTACAATTTTCCCCTCTCCATTTTGTATTTGTAAGGATAATAGGTGGATTATCTTGGAGACCTCTCGCTGCATAGAGGGCCACACTGGGTGCTCTGCAACAATTGTTTCCAGACCCCCCCCCCCCCCACCCTCCCTATCCTACCTCCCCCTTCTTCTAAGACCCCTCTCAGAGAGGGAGAGAAAGAGAGAGAGAGGGAGAGAGAAAGAGAGCAGCCAGGCAAAGATAAAGCAAGTCATTATTCTATTAAAGACCTACAATCTTTGTAATGTGACTTGCAGCGGTCGGTAGAAGTAGCAGGCCGCTTCTTCAATATCCTGGACATTATTTGCTCGTTTAGTTAAATGATGTTTCTAATTCCCTCATAATTACATGTAATGAGGCTGTCTCTCCCGTTTTGTTGCAGCTTCGTCTTAATACCGCATGGCATGCTTTCTTTTTTTCTTAAAGGGGTAATTACCTCTCATGAGGCCAGGGAGCGAGGCTGGGGTTTGTTGTACGCTGCACACACGGCAAATTGACTTGTTTCCTGTCATCTTGTCTTCCCACAAATTGGTAAATTAAGTTTCTCGGGCCGAGCATTAGAACTGTTAAGTCTGCTTTCTCGGCTCTCCCGAGTAATTGGCTACACTGACAGAGAGAGCGGTCCGGCTGTGTGTGTGTGTGTGTGTGTGTGTATTAGTATGTGTGTGTGTATGTGTGTCTGTGTGTCGGTGTGCGTCTATTAGTGTGAGTGTGTGTGTGTGTGTATGTGTGTATTTAGATACTAATATATTAATACACATGGATATCTGGTCATCATGGACAGTCATTTATTGTCTTTAAATATAAAATTCTAAAATCAAGTCCCTTTTTTTAAGACATCAATAATAATATATTTCAGTTTTTCCATTTGATACAGTGAGTGGCCATTGGAAGAGTACTGCAATCTAAAGGAACTGACAGGAATCCCGTTCTGACTTTCTTGATGTAACCCTAAAGCAGAATTCTCAATTTTATTTCCATTGACCTTTTTTAGTTTAATTGAAATCCAAGCAATTCTCTGTAAGAAATTAATCGCAGTTTAATTTAAGTTTTACCAACCAAATGCCCTTTAACAGTTAATGACCATATATATATATATATATATATCCTTTTCATGTTTTGTGGTGTACTCCATCATCCAGGAAATCCTTGAGGATGTCCACTGTTCTGAGAGTTAATTTATCTTTTATAATTGACAATTAACATAATAGATGATTATTGACCATCATTGTACAATAAACAAAAACAAAAAATGTACATCACAGAATCAAACCAACGTCAACCAACCAATTACCAAATCAAAAACAACCACCCAGTAAAGAGCCCTGAATCTGAAGGCCCACCATAGTGAAGGTTCCTCCAACAATGGCGTCTGTGGTCCCCACCACCCCTCCCCCCCCCCCCCCCCCAGCTCCATCCAGCGGTACGCTCCAGCTCTGCTACCCATCGTGTTGTCTCCAAATGGCCCAGCCGCCACTCCTCGACCGCAGCCCTAACAGCCGTGTCTGAGGGTTTTTTATTTCTAAGTGCTGATGTGTCGCAGACAGTTTGGCTCTGTGAGGGCTTGTTACGTGCCGATTAAAGAGGGGATGGAGTGCTCCCGCAGGGGGGGGGGGGGGGGGGGGAGCAGCCATGTACATTTACCCCCCGACCACAAAAGGGTCTAACGCTTACGCCCCAGTGCTGACATGACCTTCACAACAAGGTCCCCGCGATGCCTCATAGCGGATATGCCTGGAAGTGTCTGGGAGCAGAGCTAGCAGAGGGGCGGACTGGAAGGAATCAGAAATCAATCTCTTAGATATTTTCCAGTGTGGGGGTGGGCGGTTCTGCTGGGTTGTTACTGGGTTGAGGAGGTCGGTTGGTCGGGTGTATCTTGATGTGGGAAATCTTGGGAACCATGGTTTGAGATATTTATTTATATTCTTTGTTGTTTTTTGTTTGTCAAACATGATGTATCATGCCTTGCTTCAATCAAAGTCCCTGACATGGGAAATAATTGGAACCCATTCAGTACAAGAAAAAGAAAGAAAGAAAGAAAGAAAGAAAGAAAGAAAGACAAATATCACTGTGTATTGT
>JACYXH010000802.1:7057011-7062011 GCA_026745465.1 Lota lota | reverse complement strand
TCCATTACAAGCCTATTATTATTGCCTATGTTATTGGTAATTCCCTTTGAATGACAATGAAAAAAAAAACATGTATTGGTGGAGTCTGACTTAAAATAAAACACAACAAAACAGGACACCACCTGGGTGTGGATAATGTGTGAGTGATACTGTAATTTAGAAAACAAATAGAGAGCAAGAGGTTAACATCCAATCTTACACCATTGTTTGGCTCCCACTGACGGAAGGCCCAATAGCCAGAGGCAAAAGTTTCTCTTCCTTTTAGAAGCGAAATGCATCTGGACGATGGCTGTTAAAGATGTCACACATAATGACACATAAAGAGGACATCTCCACCCGCCTCGGTGATCCTCCGTATTCCCATGACTACTTCACTTGTCCTTTCTGCGTGTTTTAGTCGTTGTTTGGGGGGACGCAACCTCGTCTTCCGCCTGCTTTTCCTCAAGCCCGCGAAAAGTAAAAACATTTGTTCATTGGTTCTTTGGCATCTGGGTCAAGAATGGATGAAGTCATGGAGTCTTTTCAAGCCGGGTAGGATGGGGAACTGGCGCAGCAAGGTGTCACCGTTATTGGGACGGACACAAGGCTGACATGATCTCATGGGTCTTAAGTGACAGCAAGGCCAGCCTCCCGATAGATCTTCCTCTCACCCTGTTGCAACACAATATCACAACACGCTAACTCGTAACTTTGATCGCTCTTTTTATAAATGAAAAGGAGAACATCCACACCGTCACTCTTCCCCCCTCCTTGTAGAACTGTTACCTTGTATTTCCTGTGCAGTAGATCCGATTTAGACACCGCTGGATGAGTCCTCCGATTCACGCTTTCCCCTTCCCTTTGTCTCGATCGGCCTACAGTCCACACCCGGTTTGTTGATCTGTGGTGTTTATCCACAGCTAATCATTATCAGTCCTCTAAAGCGTTGCCTTATCTATTACAAAACAGGTATAAGTGGCGTAAATACCCTCTCATTGATCCGCCAAACAGTCCCAGTGTGACGAGGCCACCGTCTAGTCACACTGCCCCAGACAAGACACTACTCATAATCAATAAGTGTTTCAGTGACACACACTGGTAGGGCTGCAGTCTCCCGCCTCTAAGGTCCCTGGGAGATGCTTATTCAGTGCAGACGGGGAGTTGCAAGAAACGATTGATACATGAATAATACACACGCTCACACCTAGACACCAGCTATGATCCGGTCTGAGGTTTTAATTGTTTTAATTGAACCTTACAATTCCAATGACATTGTTTCCAAAATGTCATCAGGTTTCCAAGGAGAGCGTTCTCAGCTGGACTTGAACCCAGCTCTCCAGAACTGATAACCAACAGCTCCCTCAATTGTGCAACTGAGAAGCTGGCTATGTTATGGTCGGAGTTAATAGTTGACATTACAGTTCACGTGACATCATTACGTTTCTAAAATAACATTTCCATGGAGCAAGGCCTCAGCGGATATTGAACTCATGTCTCCAGAACTGATAACCAACGGCCCTCATATATGCACCATTGCTAACCACAGCCAGGTTCAGAAAACGATAGGCTAAGATTTGAATCACAATCTTGTTTGCAATGTATGGAAATGAAAGCTTTTATTACTGAGAATTCATGATTTGAATCCATGTGTCACTTTGTGTGCCTTTGACTCAGTTCTACAAATAAAAAGCATGGACAAAACTAACTTTCAACGTTGACCCCATCCTTAACCTGCCGGAGAGATAATCAGGAATATCGAGTGAATAATTCTAGTCTATAATTCTGTGACTCAAGAATCGGGAGTGCAACTTGGAGTGCTTTTTGTGTCCCATAATATTTCTGTTTGTATCACCCCGGTGCACCCCTCATTGAACCGCAGCTACTTGTGTCTACTTGATGCTCCAATCTAAATAAAAAAGAGTGAAATATAATGACAGACGAGCGGTGCCTTTACTGAGTGGAACATCAAGCTTTAGATAACTCCTCTTATTGAGAGAGAGAGATGGAGAGAGAGAGAGAGAGAGAGAGATGGAGAGAGACAGACAGACAGACAGAGAGAGAGAGAGAGAGAGAGGGAGAGAGACAGACAGACAGAGAGAGAGAGAGAGAGAGAGAGGGAGAGAGAGAGAGAGAGAGGGAGAGAGGGAGAGAGAGAGAGAGAGAGAGAGAGAGAGACAGACAGAGAGACAGACAGAGAGAGAGAGAGAGAGAGAGAGAGAGAGATAGTTGCAGTCAGGGGAGGTTTAAGGTTACCGGCTAATTTCCCTGTCGTTACCTGCAGACTGCGCGCCATCCGGCCTCCACAGTGTTTCTCAACAGGGAACAGCACAATCTGTTATACTGTAGTGATCACTAGCTCTTCCTCAACCAATGATTACCTGTAATTACCTGGTGTTCTCCCCGACCCCACTCCCGCCCTCTCCCCCCCACCCCTTTGTCTCCCCACTGCTATCAACTCCCCGCTCTTTCTCTCTCTCTCTCTCTCTCTCTCTCTCTCTCTCTCTCTCTCTCTCTCTCTCTCTCTCTCTCTCTCTCTCTCTCTCTCTCTCTCTCTCTCTCTCTCTCCTCTATAGCTCTAACTCTCTCACCCTAACCCCTTGTGCTATTACCCTAACTGCCTGTTGTGGAGCAAAGAGGAGGTGTGTGAAGAACAAGGCGGGCTTTTATGGACTCCCCACCAGCGCCACTCCACACAGCTCCATTTGGAAATTATCGGGTCCCCTGCTTTTGAAGTCTTTGTAAGCGCACCCTCCTATTTGCGAGATGGCTGTGTACTTAAAGGTCACAGATTGATCAAGAGGTCCTAAAGATGGCCTTTTTCCAGTGAAAGCACCGCAACTCTCTCGCTTCCACGCGCGCTGTATCCGCAGGGGGAGGAAAGAGAAGATAAAATGGATCTCTCTCACTCTCTCGTTTTGTCCAGCTCTCTCTGCCAAAGTCAGACATATTAAGACTTTAATGTACTATTCCATTTACCCTAGAAAATGCCACAATTGAGTATGGAATTCAAAATGAGCCAAGCAATTTATGGGTGCATTTTTTACCGTTTCTGTTGGCTCAAATTTAAGCAAATTCTATTTAATGATTACCTGTGGGTCGTTTTTACTAATGCCCACGAGATTAAAATGTGCATGGATGTGGTTTAGGATAGTAACTGTATTGGTTTATGTGTTTTTAAATTTTTGATTTCAACAGTAGTTGCCATATAATGCAACCCCTTTGAATGTGAATATTAATTGATGGATGTTTCCAAAATGATTCTAAATAAACAATGTATAATGCTTATTTGCTAGTTTCCCCGAATATGCTTACGTTAAATATAATTTTAGAATTATTTTATAATGTACAATAAAACGAGAGCTTCTATAAGAGTTCTACTGATAAACTGTATTTACATTTGTTAGATATGTATGCTTATATTATAGATAGCACATATATATATATATATATATATATATATATATATATATACATATATATATAGTTCATATAGTATATAGGGAAAAAAGTGAATATCATAGAAGTGTACAGACAGATAGTAAAAATGTTATTCTAACAAGCAAAACAAAAATGGAACTCCAGTCCAGCAATATTGAACCAAGAAGCCAGATAAAGTTACTGCATCTCCATATGCAAAGTAAGTGGGAGCGCGGGGCAGCAGTGATTCAGTTTCAGTCACACAATATATGTATATATGCATGTATATAATCCTGTGAATCACTGTGTTTGTTTGCAGGGCTCGCTCACTCACAACACCAATGTGTCAGACGGCAGACATAGCTGTAGGAAAGCACATGGGGGAGGGGCCATTTATCACCCTGGTCCTGTACCAAACCTACTCTGTTATTGTTATTGATGGTGTGTGCCTCTGCCTTGTCTATTTATTATTTGGCTGGGGATGAATGAGAGAGGTGCCAGTGCTGCGTACGGCAATGCCACTTTATCCCCCTCTCTCCGTCTCTTTTGAATATATTCCCAGGGCGCGGTGTGATCATCCACGGGGAGAGGCAGCTTGGCAGCAGGACATCACGTGTGGCTCTTTTTTTTTTATTGATTGGATCGCTCGCTGATAACCGGATGCGTGTCGCATTTGACAACGCTGTGGAAAAGATGGAGTCAGGGCAGTAGGGGATAATGAAACTGTTTTGAGAGGATGGGGATGCGGTGGTGGTGGTGGAGGTGCTGATGGAGGTACTGGTGGAGGGTTGGGTGGGGTGGTGTTAGAGATGGATGTGGTTTTCTACAACATTAACCTTGTAAATGGCTGTCAGAGAGCTGCTCTATTTGGGCGATTCGCCCGACCCCACATGCGAAAAAAAACGCATACACCTCACGCTCATACACACACACACACACACACACACACCACCCCACAAACACACACACACACACACACCCACACCCACACTCACACAAACACACACACACACACACACACCCACAAACACACATACTGTACACCCCACACACATTTCAGACCACTTCCCTGTACTGCACATTCAAATAAAACAAGAATACCCAAAAGAATAGCTGGAACAACAATATAAATACAGCAAGAAAACATGTGTGTGCATGTTTGTGTGCGTGTGTGTGTGTGTGCATGTGTGTGCGTGCCTGCATGTGTGCGTGTGGCTGCGGATTGGATGAATGGGAACCGTATTAGCATCCCTGCATTCAGTGCTTGTGGCAAAACACTGAGTGATTTGAAAAGTGTCTGCTCTTGGAGCTGACAGATGAGCTAAGGAAGATGTAAAAGGCCCTGGTGTTGGGGTGGGTGGGGCTGATGGGGAGGTCGGTTGGGTGGAGACAGGAGCAGCTGCCAAAGACCAGAACCCCCCCCTGAGTTAAAGCCCTCCAAAATGAGTAATCTTACATGATAATATCCTCATGTGTCTTGATAAGGACGGACCATCGGACCCCAACCCCCCCACCCACCCCCCCACGATAGCACTGCACTCTGTGGAACCCCGCCTCCCTCCCCCCCCCCCTGCTAACATTACAACGCCCCACTAACGGCGTTA
>JACYXH010000802.1:7024511-7054511 GCA_026745465.1 Lota lota | reverse complement strand
CCCCCCCCCCCCCCCCCCCCCCCCCCCTATGCCGCCACCCACCCACAGAATAGGAGAGGAAAAAAGCATTAGCCGTATTCTTCCGGCTATTCTGTCCTTTGAATACCGCAGACTCCTCTGGCTTTAATCATTTCTGTATCAGGCTCAGTCCAAATAAGCACAGCCATTTTCTACACTCAATTACTCCCTTAACAGCATCAAAAAAGAAAAAGAGTTCAGGTATAGTGAGGCAAGGAAGCGAGCGAGAGGGAGAAAATTGTGAAGCATCTTGATCCCCTAAAATGCTCTGAATGCTTTGAAAGGCTTTCTTTTTTTTTCTTCTTCTTTTTTTTAATAAAAAACCAATAATTTAAGAAGGTTCTGGCTATAACACAATGTTTACTGTCTGCTTGCAAGCTCTGAGCTCTTCACTTTCCCCCCGGGACAGATCGATGGAGAGACTTGGAGAGAGAGAGAGAGAGACAGACAGACAGAGAGAGAGAGAGAGAGAGAGAGAGAGAGAGAGAGACAGAGAGAGAGAGAGGGAGAGAATGAATGAATGAATGAATGAATAGAAGCCTGAAGAAATGGAGCTCCAAATTAGTACATTTTCTATCCAATCCGGCTTTTATTCAGCAAGAAAGAAAAGTGTATCCAAAAGGTACACTTCACTGCAAAGGGTATTGTAACAGTGCATTACTCTCCCCCGTAACTACCCTTAACCTTTAGATACAAAGCGCTTGGAACGAACGCAGCTGCCATAGAGGGCTAGGCGTTTAGATAATGAGACGTCCAACTTTTAGTTACAGTAGTCTGTGTAAACTAGACATGATTTATCTCACTCCGGTTCTTTTATTTCGCTGCTACAAACGTGTCGTCCAAACTCCAAACAGTTGAAGGTGCGACACAAATACTCTCTTAGTTAATAGACTAAATGAGGCCAGGGCATTGATTCATTTATTTCTATGTTTCAGGGTCATTCACTGTCCTAAAATGTATACAGGAAGTGTCTCTTAATAGCTTGCTCTTTTACTAAAGTAGCACTCACGGTCCAAAAAAAGATGGCCCCATTTTTGCTCGTCCCACAAATTGTTCCAATTGTTCCAAATGCCAGCCGGTAGATACAAATCAAAGATGAAATGTGTGAACAGAGGTCAATAAAGAACGTCCACTGGACTATAATGTCATTGACTTTCTTTGCATTTACTTGTAAAACAAAGTCATACTCCTCATTTGCCTCCGTATGGGGATTGCGGCGCTTAATGCACATTGCAGATGATTATGGACAAGCTGCTGGAGGTTCATCATAACACTCTGCACTCTGGGTAGTTCACTCCCTCCTTCTCAATGGCTCTCCTCCTCGTGTTCTCTAATCTGAAGGAGCGGTCGGGTCGCACGGGTCGGCCATGACACGCCCTCGGAAAAGGAAAACGGCCCCGGCGGTGGGTAGGAGAAGAGGTTTTCTGGATGTTTATGTATATACACACACACACGCATTAAAGGGAAGAGAGTCACTGTCCCGGTGGAACAGAACAACGGCTCGCCTCTCAACGCAGTCGCTCATTACCAGAAGGACGGCGTGGGGTCGCAGGTCAGGGAGTGGGGGATCCTATGGTCCGGCTTTTCCAGGGTCCCCCACCACGACATAAATAACGTGTTTGCCTACCGGAACGCAAACAGTTAAACATGAGAAAGCAAAGTGGTTTTCGACGGGAACCACTTTCGTCTGAAACAAGGAGACTTTAAACTTGTAACACAAAGTGGCACACTTTGTCCTAGTTTCGTTGTACTTAATTTAGACTATTTTCATGTGCTGCGCATACAGCGTTGTAGGAAACGAAATGGTGTTGACATAGTTGTAGATGTCGTATGAATGTTCAGTTCTTTAGTCATTTTTACTTAGTAAAGGCTTCGTAATTCTTTTTATTTCGATGATAGAAAATAAATTGGGCTGGGTTGGGAATAAACCAAACTGTATCGCATGGCTTTGGATGATGAAAAGACTCACGCACTGCTATAATTTTTGATTGTACCTGATTGAAACATTCTGAAAAGGATAGCATTGGTGTTTGCCAAGTTAATCATGCGCAGTGCATGCACAATGCAGCAGGCTATTTAGGATGTTAATTAAACACGGATGCCTTTTAATGCATTTAAACACCTTCTTCATAATTTCCACTTTCATCTGTCCAAAGAATATCTTTGCTATGCCCTTATCTTTTCTTTTGATTAACAAGAAAGGAAAATGCTCAGGCTAAATTAAACACTGAGAGAAAAGAGCAGAGGGACTCTGACTCTTAATGGGGGAGGCAGGCAAAGTCGCTAATGGACGACGCTAATTATAACAGACTTGGAACTGTTCACAAAGGAACTGGATCAATATGTAACGCCAGCACGCTCCACTCATTCACCTGTTGGATGATGACATTAAAATGACGAAAGGCACCAGACAAGAGGCATTACAGCGGACGCAAAGAACCAAGAGTGTTTTTCCTCTTTCATCTCCAATGTGTGTAAGAGGCCACCTTATACACGGAGAGAATGTCAGCAATGCCCAAAGCCAAGAAGTGTGTGTGTGTGTGTGTGTGTGTGTGTGTGTGTGTGTGTGTGTGTGTGTGTGTGTGTGTGTGTGTGTGTGTGTGTGTGTGTGTGTGTGTGTGTGTGTGTGTGTGTGTGTGTGTGTGTGTGTGTGTGTGTGTGTAGGGGGGTGGCAATGTAGGCTGGAAGATAGAGAAACACGGGAGACACTCAATCAGCCTCTTCAATTTGTTTGCAGTACCTGCGTAAAATATGGCTTAAATAGAGCCTGCGATATTTCAAAGAGAAATGATTGTTCTCATATTTTTCATCAACATCGCCCAACATCGTTGAAGGTACAATATGTAACAAATTGACTGTACTAAATCGTAAAATGTCCATGATATGTCATCTGAGATTAAGGAAACATGCTAAATCCAAACAGTGCTACAGCCAATAGGTTCCATTTGAATTAGCGCTTGGACCTTTCGTCCAAACCACACCAAACCTTTCGTTTTGGTGTGTTATGATTCACTATACTCAGAGTACCCTGGGTTACCAGATATGAAACAAATTGGCACTCAAACACAGTTTGCTGCAGCCACGGATGCAGGCAAACAAACTGGGCGAACTGAGATTGCATTCGATTCTAACCGACCTAAAAATCCTCAAATCCTCTTTTGAGCTTGTTTAAAATTTCTTAACAATACATAAATGCAAACGGATACATTAGTTAATCGACGGACAGTGTAAGACTCTTCGTCGCTTGTCATTGTCCAAATCAAATAATTGCGCTCGTCTCAAAATATGTTGCACTCGGCTCGTCTTGCACTCGTGGTCAGTGTCCTCAACCTGGCAACCCGCCTGAGCTTCAAGTCTAGGGAGGAGCGGGGCGGGTGGAGACAATTCTCTCTAATATTGTACATTTAGACTGAAGTCCCCATTTTAAATGCTCGGTGTCATTGTTATTGTACCTTTAACTTTTCTCACCTGAAATATGATATATAAATATATTGAGTTATGTGTTTTTTAATTGAAAATTGGAATTGACCAAATATGAGGTAGTTTTAGAGCCATTATCCTATTCCATTTAATTTTCCAGTTTGTATTTTCAAGAGCAATTAGCAATTAGTAATTGCAATAAAAAGAAATTGTTTGTTGACTATTTCACAAAAGCAATTAACTACAATACCCTTTTGAGGGTACATCCCTCAAACATCCACCAACCCGATGAAGCACTAATTTATAACTGTTACATAATTCGTTTTTATGTTCATGAACCCATAATCGAACGTCAAACAACAAATACTTTGATCACAAAAGTCTGGAAGGCCTCTTTCAAGAAATGTGTGATCACTACTACTGCTGTCAATTGCCCCTGAGCAAACCTGCGCAGTGCATGGTAGGCCTATACCTCAAAAGAACCTGGGCTAGACCAGGACAACAACTCAAAGATTACAACGTTGCATTCTGTAATAGGAGTTTCAAAGACCCATCCTGGATGAGGCGTGGCGCGGGCACAGAGCCAAGACGGGCAAGTGAACATTCAACCCCTAAAAAGAAACATCTGAACAGAACAGGTAATGGGATCTGCACAACTTTGGGAGTAATTTGGACACGCCGTGGCACACTTTCTTTTGGGGCAATATCCTGCTCCGCATCCCGCCTCCTTCCTCCTTCCTGGTCTCCCGCGAGACACCCATTGATCCGGTGTCTGCTGAGCCCTGTGTCTCCAGTATCACAACGAGTCCTGGAGGGATTGGCTTTCCCTTGTTATCATGTAGTTTGGGAGCCCCCCCCCCCCCCCCCCCCCCCCCCCCCCCGCCACCCCCATGTCCCTGCCCATTCCTAGTTCTCCCCGCCTCCACTTCCCAGTACAGCCCAGGACAGGGGGGGACCCATCGTGGCCGACAAGGGAGCCCTTTGTTCCGGGTCGCGGAGAGGGAACGGGCAGAGCAACAAAAAAAAGAAAGGGGGGGGGGGGGGTTGAGAGAGCGGGTGGGAGAGACAGGAGTTGGAAGGTCTCCGACACTTCTCCTCCTCTTACAACAGAGGCTGCACCTGTGGAATCCAGAAACAGAGCATTGAACGTTGGTTATCTTGAGCATCACCTTTGTGGGTTGTTTTTATTATGCTGATCCCCGCATTCCCGATGTCACCTCGCTTTGACTTGGGGGTCACTTGATGAATTGAATGTTGAATTGAATCACTTTCGCCATTTGCAACACCCTTAGCCTCTTTTTCTATTCCCCACTATTCAGTCATATTTGTTCACTTCATTTATCGAATGGATGAATGTTGACGAGAACTATCGAGAAAGTATCGTGGTAATTGTTTAAAATGTCATATGTGCGATGTGTTACATCTTCACATGCACAACTGCACATACACACACACACACACACACACACATGCATGCACACACACACACACATACACACACACACGAAAATGGTGATGCTATGCACTCAAACACATTGGCAAGTCACACGTCGCCCCCCCCCCCCCCCCCCCCCCCCCCCACTCATACTTACACATTAACACATTCAGACCAGACAGATACATTTTGACTAGAACATTTTACTAGGTACAGTGATGTGTGAAAAAACAATAAAACAATAAATGTATCTTAAATCTTTCAATATTAATTCAGAAAAGATTGGATTTAAAATAATTAGAGTTAAAGTATTTACCTATTTACACATACATTGTGTACATTATTTATATCCAGTCATGGATTATAAGAATTAGGGCTACTGAGTGCCTGAAATCTAAGGAAATATATGTGAATGAAACCAGTACCTCGATAATACCACGGAAGGGTTATCGAAGGCCCCATTTTTCCCTACCGTTGAAACACCATGTGCACACTGGCACAAATAGTACAATCACAATTTCAAAACGTGCTCAATTTGACAAAATGGGAATTTAGACTGGCGGTGACATTGGTCATCCCTTTCATCCGCACGCCTGCGTCTCTCTTCCGCTAACAAACGGGTCTCAAGAGCTGCCTCTATGAAAGTTCCCGGCACACAGGAAATTCTTATTTTCCTTACAATGTGTCTGCTGAACACAACAACAAACAAACAAACAAACAAGGCAGAGAAGGCTAGAGAGCGGCACATTTCATTTCCATATAGATGAGAAGTGTCCAATGAAATAAGCAAGTGTCCATTTGTACACAAAGCACCGTGCGTTTTCATCTTGTCACTTCAATATTGTTGGAAGTGGTCGGAGAGAATTACCCGAACAAAACATTAGAAAAGGTTGCATTCAGGGCACCGTGCATTCTGAGGGGTGAGAGGTACTAATAGATTTTGCCAATGTCCAGGTGCTCGAGACGTGAAGGGGGTTAGAGCAACACCGGAGCCGAGGTAGCCTCTCCTCCAGTATTATTAACACCAAGTTGTTATTATTAGGTTAGTCCCAGGCTCAGCAGCTACACTGCAAAACATATTCCCTATGGCCATGTGACTCACAACTCTGCTATTTTTTTAAACAATGCATTGGGTGGAATTGCTGCCTATATGTTCTGGTGTAAGCATTGGGGTGTGGAATTTAAGCAATGAGTTTGAGGATTCATCTCGGAGCTTCTGTTTTGAAGTGGACTGGTCTCCCATAGTTTTCCTCACAGAAGAAAACAAACTCTTGAAAAGGACTTTTCAAGATCTATGGATATTCACCTTTGAACCCTTACCTTTTAAACGGCCACTCTATCCCTTTCCTCTTCTGCTAAATGTGCCATGCATTTGCATATTGCACTGTGGTTTGATATAGGTTTAAACCTATATAGGTTATAGGTTTGATATACTTGTGACATCACAACCAGTTCTCCTGCCTCCACATTACCAACTCAGATCTCCTTTAACCATGGTGATGGTCTTCCGCTTCAGTGGAGCAACATAAAAACAGAGAGGACATTTTGCACATGCAGGGAGGATCTGCATATTAAACTATATGTATGGTCATGCGTCCAAGAAGGTTTAACATTAAAGAGGGCCTCAAATTCTTTTCCAGGAATTGAACTATAATATAATGCCATGGATGAAATGAGATTCAAAGAACCCATAAGGCTACTACTGTTGGCGAGATATCGCTTCTGTCTTACCTGCTTTGACGAAGTTCAGAGCGAACAATATTTCATGTGAATTTCATCTAAGGAAACCATATTCTCCGCAAATATGTAGTGTTGCGGCAGAAACCGAAATGGTGAAATGACTTAGGTTTACAGTAAGAAGCGAATGCTGTCAGGATGACTTACGGATGAAATGTTCCTTTAATCTAAAAGGTTTTCCGAGCTGCAGTACCTGGCGAGGACCTCGCTCAGCTGTATTGATCAAGGTCTAGATTTCTTTGATCTGCGCGAGCTCAGTTCCTTACCAAAAGCTCTAAAGACTATGTCAGGCTCTCACAGCCTCTTTTGATGAGAAAAAAAAAATGAAAGCTTGTGTGGTTAAAATGGGGGGGGAAAACAATATTTCACTACGAGGTTCCAGGACCCATTTCAAGAGATCACATCAGGACATGAAAGCATTCTTTTTTTTCCTTTATATTCAATCCCACTCATGTTTGCCTGAAGCATCGACCCTCTGATGGTGGTAACTGAGTTAGAGACAATCCAAGTCTTGGGTGAATGGAGTTGTGAGCTGTTAATGCTACTGGAGTGGTCGTCACAGAGTACTAAAGAGCCATAAAATGCAGAAATAGAAAAGAACAGACCGCCTTAGACATGTTGAACGATTGGAGATAAGCGCAGACAACACATTAGCAAGATGTTCAAACCCCAGCAGAAAAAAAGGCCTGTTACATCCATTATGGCTGCAATAGGAACTTACCTTATTAGTTAAGTTTTACTTAAATTATCGAGTCGTAACTTCTGGTTTCACCAGTAGGTTTCACCAGAAAATTGTATTAACATGAACTCTAAAGAGCATTACATACAGAGATTTATTTACATAGAATGAATTCTCCATTCAAAAAAAGAAAGAAATATATATATTATTTCAATTATATTATTTTCTTGAACATGGAACATGTCTTCTAAATGATGAATAATGATGATGAAGACGATATCGAGGACAAAGCATTGGCTGTCGATGCTGCTCTTTAAGATCATACATTAATTGATGCTGTAACTCATGGACTTTTCTATTAGTTAATAATGCATAAATGTACATTTAAATGTATTAAGTCATGACCCCGCCCTTCCACGAGAGCATAGGTGTTATCCGACTTTGGACGACACGTGGTGAAGTACGCGGGATGATATATGTTAATATAAACGTTAAATAACTTTTCCCCACTAATGCGAGGTTAGATGTTTTTTAATCTTGCTCGATTAGCACATTGAGCACACTGTGCTACAGCACCAGGCTTGCACTGGAGCAAATGAGACCACCGGTCTAACTGGGAATTAATGAGTGCTTTAAAGTGCTAGAAGCCACTGCAATTGTAATTCAAAACAAGACAAAATTAATCACTTTAATTGCTAGCAGAGAGAGAGAGAGAGAGAGAGAGAGAGAGAGAGAGAGAGAGAGAGAGAGAGAGAGAGAGAAAGTTAGCATTAACATAATTGAGGCGAGGAGGATAAAAGGCTGTTGCAGAGAAAGGGGAAAAAAAGTATTCTCAATGGAGGGAATTGTTTGTTATTTCAATTAATTAGCCCTGCTATTCAGTGGCCCAAATAACGAGAGCTTTTTTTTGTCCACATGTTCTAAAGCTTTTATGTGAAAGAGACTTGACTGTTTCAGCCATAAATGTGTGTATGGCTGTGTCTAAAGATGTGTTGTAGTTTCTGAATTGTAACACTGTGTAATGTTGCCATGTTATAATGCACTTATAAAAGCCGTAGTGACTATGAAGGTATAGTGTACAATTTAACATTATAATGTGCATTTCTGAAGATAGTTCAAGAACCTATTAGTGAATTGGTAATCGATTAAATTCTCCTCAACTGCTTTTTGGTGACTTTTAATTTCTTTCTTCTTTTTGTCTTTTGAACTTCTTCATAAACATAAAACATCTTTAAATGTCTCTGTGGGCGCCTTGAACAGTCACAATGCATTGGCAGGAATCCAGTCTGCGGTTCATCCCTCGCATTTTTCTCTTCTTCTTCTGCGTTTTTGGGCGAGTCCATTTCAGAGCATTCTCGCTCCAAACAAGCAGCAACATTTATCCTAGACGCGAAGGCATTATTGTAATGAAGTTGAGGAAGAATGTATGTGTTGCTTTGAGAGCATCTGTTGCAAATGCATTCACCGCGGCATTAACAGAGAGAAAGAGACAAAAAAAGATTCACGGGACATTAAGGGCTCCCGACAGAAATTCCAGACAGATTCTATTCTAATGGGGTCGTTATACGCTAAATTAAAAAGCGGGGAAACTGGAAGGCGTGAAAACCTAAATAGCTGAAAAAGCCTCTGAAGCTTGAGCTGTCTAAACTCGGAGGGTGGTTTATCAGTAAACAGTAATGCCTAACCCTAACTCTAGTACAACATTGTGGGTTTATCATGCATTCGTAGGAAACAGTAATGCCTAACCCTAACTCTAGTACAACATTGTGGGTTTATCATGCATTCATATGAAACAGTAATGCCTAACCCTAACTCTAGTACAACAATGTGGGTTTATCATGCATTCGTATGAAACAGTAATGCCTAACCCTAACTCTAGTACAACATTGTGGGTTTATCATGCATTCATATGAAACAGTAATGCCTAACCCTAACTCTAGTACAACATTGTGGGTTTATCATGCATTCGTATGAAACAGTAATGCCTAACCCTAACCCTACAACAGAGTTGGCCGTACACATAATCCGATTCAGTACTCTACCTCTTCTGTCAAGGCAAGTCACTATTTAGCGAAGACATTTCAAGCCCTCACATTTCATCACTGTGTTGTTGATATGCTATCGAGATGGCTTTGCATATCAGTGATAATGCAACTTCTTAATATTATTTCACATGCCACTCTTTGCACTTTGTCTAACCTATTCATGCTGTGTGTACACACAACAAGGAAGAGCCTGAGCTGCCTCTGAAAGACAGGGAGGCTGTAGCGACATGACGTTGGCTCACAGGTCACCAGGAGTCCTAACCCTGAGGGAGACCTCGTGACCTCTGTCTGGGCTGCGACAGACACTCGTGGCCTTAACCTTTACCCTCTGACCAGCTGGTGGGGGCAGCTTCACACAGGAGCTCTCTCTAGGTAAGGAGTCTGCAATGGATCGATCACACACACACACACGCCTGCACGTACATGCACACACGCACAAACACACATACTACACACACACCCGCAAATACATGCACACGCACACACACACGCCCGCAAATACATGCACACACACACAAACACGCACGCATGCACACACAAACACACACACACACACACACACACACACACACACACACACACACAGGGTATGAAGGGTAACTTAAGTGCTCCTGTATAGAGTAGCCACTGTGATTCTCGTTGTTCACATGCATAAGTTGTCAGCAATGTTGTGTATTGTATCGATTTTGCACATGCTGTTGTTGCCGTGGTTCAGACAACAGGTTGTGGAGAGAAACAAAATGACGGCTAATCATGCTTTGTATGCATGACATGCTGCTCCTACATTTAATTTGAAAACATTCCACTTGGCACAAAAAAATAATCAGATGAAATGACACGCTGCAGCGAAAGCACAGAGGTTTAGTATTCAGCGCTATGTGTTGGCTGTGGAAAGGGTCGGGCGACACTCACTGTTGTGAAGAGGGATAAAAGAGTGAGAGAGAGCTTGAGCTAACACCCCATGACCTGGTAATTAAAAAAAGACAGACGCGACAAAACCGCATTATCAAAACAACTCTTTTAAACCCATTCAATTCGACTTATTTCCAAAGCGCATAACAGCTAATGTAAATGAAAATCAAGAGCGGTAATGACAATCAAAATAAATCCAAATTAATATTCGGTTTTGCCTGTTTCTTTCAAAACTGTTTTTTTTTCTTTCTGTTTTGTTGTTTCAGTATTTTCCGGCTTGGAACCATGCGACTGGTCGTACTGCTATTACCATTTATGCAAATGGTAGTTTCCATGTGAAAAATGATTTGGGATGATTCCTGGTGTATCTACCCCCTGCTCCTGGCCCCTGTGAGTGTCTCTCCATCATGTTTGTCTGCCTTGACAAAAGCTTCATTACAGGGCCCCAGCCATCTAGGTAATTGGGCCCATTTATTTCAAAGGTACATTTAATGGTGACTCTTATTTTTCAGCAGTGCACTAAGGATTAAAGTATATCACAATGGCCCCTTTTCTCATAGTTCTATTTTCTTCATTTTTTAGAGGTGGCCAATTTTTGAATTATTTTCACTTTTTCTTTCATCTGCAACTCGTCATAAATTGTACAGACCTCTTTAGTTAATGGCTAAGGCAAAGGTGTGTGCGTGTCCTTGCGTGTGTGTTTGTGTATGTCTGTGTGTGTTTGAGTGTCTGACACTGTGCACTTGAGTGTCCGCGGTTGTCTGTCAGAAGTGCATACTGTCCTGTGTGTGTGTGTGTGTGTGTGTGTGTGTGTGTGTGTGTGTGTGTGTGTGTGTGTGTGTGTGTGTGTGTGTGTGCTCATCTGTGTGTATCGTCATAGTGTGCAGTTATGGTCATACACAAAACATGTATGTTTTGTGTTGTTTATTTGCACGTTACCAGTGAAAGTGTTATTGTGTGTGTGTGTACATGCCTGTGTGTGTGTGTGTGTGTGTGTGTGTGTGTGTGTGTGTGTGTGTGTGTGCGTGGGTGTGTACATGCCTGTGTGTGTGGGTGTGTGCTGCTGTAAGAGAGTGTGTCTATGTACCTGTGTGCCAGGCCAACTCTGTGCTCTCCTGGATGCGGCCATGTGTAAATATGCATTGTTATCTATGAAAAAAGGGGTATCTACCCATCTGCTGTTTAAACTGCATTACTTGGGGGGGGGGGGGGGGGGGGGGGGGGGGACGTTCACAGCAAACACCCTACAAGCCTTTTATTACCCCCCCCCCCCCCCCCCCCCCCCCCCCCCCCCCCCCCCCCCCCCCCCCCCCCCCCCCCCCCCCCCCCCCCCCCACCCAACATCAAAAGCAACATAAGCAGCCAAGATGGGGCAGAAATTATTTGTCCGTGTGATTCCTCTGCCTCAGACTCGTCGTGTCAGCTCTCTCCTTTATGTCCGTAATTGCGGGTGATTATTTTAACTGTGAAAAGGGTAGCAGGTAATAGAGGCTGATTAAATCCAATGGCCAGGAGCCCAGACAACCCTTAAGACACAGCCGCGTAATAATAATAATACTGAGAGCCAACATCACCGACGCTACACCGCCGCAGCCGCGTCCACTCACCTTGTTTTTCCTGACACGCGGGGCCACATGCAATTTCGCGCATTTATTGTGGTGTTAGTCTCTCTCCCCCTGCAATGACAGCGGTAAACAGTTGTGGACAAATTGAACCTTACCGCGCTGCCCCGGCTCTCTGTGGCGGAGCTTGTGTTTTATTGGCAGCGTGTGGAACGGCATGCTGGGAAATGATAACATACACATGGTCGCTCACGGGTTTGTGCATGCACGGACACAAACGTGCACACACACACACACACACACACACACACACACACACACACACACACACACACACACACACACACACACACACACACACATACACACATGCACATGCCCGCACACACGCACACAGGCACGCACACACATACAAACAGTCCTTTTTATTACATTTTTGATAACAAATGAACATAATTTGCTCTCAAGTAAAACAGGAGCTATTTCAAAGCTCCAATATTTACTTATTCTGAGAAGAATATAATAATTGTTGTCATGTAGATTGGACAACATCACATCGTTGAAAGCTATTTTGTGTTTGATCAACACAGAGCGATCCATATATCTGCTCTATACAAAAAGTAAAATAAAAAGCAGACAGAACATCCACAACAACGTTTGTATGAAATATAGGCGACCAGCCAAGTATATTAGGTACTTTCCTTCCAACAACTCCGCAATGAGCTTCAAAAACAGCCCAGAGGATAATCCAGCAGCATGCAAAAGTTTTTCTTCCGCTCGTTTGGAAACCACATGACACATTGCTCTCGGTTACTTCCCAAACTTGGGTGAATGTTTATTTTGAAATGACCATTGAGTACAGTGGGGCTTTTTGAGTGAATTCAAAATGTGATCTTTATTGATGAACAGGGTGCGTTGCGTATGGCCACCAGCCGCCAAAAACTCCAACAGTTAATGGTGCTTTCTGGACGAGTATAAATGATACATGTACTCTATTATGCTTCTAGCTTTCTAAAGCTACAGGCTGGTAAAGAGTACGGTTGCTAGGGGAACATCTCCGCTACCCCCTTATGAGGGCTGTCCAAGGCCCAGTGGGCACACCTCACCCAGGTGAACAAACTGCCTGGCTGGCAAGAGGGTAATATCCATTACACAGACAGGAAAGAGGAAAGGATAGAAAGAAAGAAAGAATTAAAGAAAGTACAAAAGAAAGAAAGAATGAAAGAATGAAAGAATGAAAGAATGCAAGAGGAAGGAAGGAAGGAAGGAAGGAAGGAAGGAAGGAAAGAAAGAAAGAAAGAAAGAAAGAAAGAAAGAAAGAAAGAAAGAAAGAAAAGAAAGAAAGAAAGAAAGAAAGAAAGAACGGAAGAAAGAAAGAAAGAAAGAGAGAGAAATAAGGAAAGGGAGGAAGAAAGAAACAGGAAGAACGGGAAACTAAAATATCTTATATTTATTGGCAGTCCCTCACTGTTGTTATTTATGAAGCTATTTTATCAGCGGTTCATGATTGATTGCATGACTCTTGAGTTACATTATTGAGAGAGACATGTATTGATTCAGTCAAATAATTGATTTTGATGAAAATGAGAGCAGTTCAGAGGTTAGTAAAAGAAATGGAATATATAAAGACAACATATTTCAAGGAATTTACACGTATTATTATCTGTTGACAACTGCCGAGTTATATTACAGCCAAAATTGGAGAGAAAATGATAATCGTCTCACATTTATCAATTGTACATGACTTAATAAGCTCCAGTGATTAACCATTATCACAGACAACATAATGGTGCCTCAGAAATATTTTGGACGCCATTTGGTTCAACACAACATAAATGGTCAATCCACAACAATTCTTCCTATTCATGACGGGAAAAAAGCAACTGTCATCTACCTGGCTCTTGTGGGCTTTGAAATATGTCTGGGCTCCTGTGGGTTTCAAAATAATGTGATTAAGATTACCTTAACCACTGCGGTCCACAAAACTCCTAAATTGAGAAAGATAAGATGAAATACCAGAAATATCTTAAGAGCCACGTGCAACTCAATTCACTGGAGAGCTCAAATGGAGACAGACAAATGACATGAAATACAATATTCTCAGGTCTCTCAAACTCAAAATCTCTACCTCCCCCCGAATGAATGAGCAATTTTATAAAAACAAAGTTGGAGTTGATCAGTAATCAACTCCAACTCAAAACATATATAATGTACCTGTTATTGTAGCAGCAAGCACAGTGTATTGCCTGGAAAGTTATGCCGAGTTGTGCAGTGGTATGGTATGCATGGGTTGAAAACTGCTGTATAAAATAACTCAGACTTAGGTTCAGACATGAAGATTATGAGACCTGAGACAGGATATATCATATCCCTGTCTTCAGAGGGGAATTAGGATTTCAAAGTTATTATATCTTAGAGCAACGCCTTCTGGAATTAGTTCTGCCTCTCACATCACTCAAGGATTAAAGTAATGGATAAGACAAGATCGTTTTGTAAAAATGGATAAATTAATTTGAATTTCTTCTTTTATTTGTACTAGTTCAACTCAATTGTTGCCCTACAACATTACAACCTGAATAGACACCTTCATTCACACGTTCCCATGATCATATTATTATTCTGAAAAGAAAATCGGAAAAGTTGTAACGTATCGAGGATTTGCAAAGGACCAATGGGAGGAAAGCCAGAGGGGTAAGGATAGAAGCGGGTGGAGAAGGGCTTGGAAGGAGAGAGTCCGGCTACAACATGCCAAGACAAAGACCCCCCTGTCTTTGCTCTGACAGCACCATCTACATCAGGTGCACCCCCGCACCCACCACCACCACCACCTCCCATCCTCCTCCAACGCTCGCCATCTCATTCCAACCAGACACGGGAATTTCCCCCCTTTCTCTCAACTCTCATCCCCACCCCATCATCCATTTATCTTTCCAGTCATCTCCTCCACCCCCTCTCGACCCCACCAACCCCTCCACCCCAACCCGCCGACGCATAGAAATAATAACACAGGGCAACACACCAACAGCAACAACAACAACAACTAAGTGATCTCTGTTTCTGATAATCCCTCCACCACCTCTGCTAACTCACATTCAGCCTCCCCCCAGAACAACCTTTTCCAGATGATGAGGTGTCTCTTCAGTTTCTTTCTGTTGTTGTTGTTGTTCTTATTTTTTTATATTATCATTCCTCTCAGGTCCATCCCTGCAACCATGGGGAGGAAAGCGATACTTGTGAATCACGCCAGGAATGTTACCGCCAGGTTTTGGTGTGGTCTAGCCAAGCCGTCTGCCAAATAGTACCGCACAGCGGCGCGAAAATGCCTCGAGTTGCGACGCCGTTGCTAAACGCACACGCATTTAGTGTCGCACACAACGGCCGGCTTCGCGTTACAGTACATTCGATTATTCCGACACTTGGAGACAACCGGCCAACTCATAATAGAATTACAGATGAAGCGCTCGCTTGTATGGGGGTTGTCTTTTTTTTTTGGTGGACATTCTTAAGATAAGCAAGAACAGTAGTTGATGACTGGGGGCCTAAACATCGCCAGTGCCCTAACCAAGGGACATGAGCTGAATGGCATGACTGCTCTTACCTTCAATCGCCTTCAATCACGCTGTGATCGCCCTTATGGCATGGGATGTTTGAGAAACACATTTGACACCTGACAGACATTGCATTACAACCGGTGAGACAAAGGAAAACTTGTGTTAATCACTCTTGCACAACAGGGATGACAGGGCAACAATGTCAGGAATTGTGGTGTAGAAGAAAACAAAAAGGTTGTTTTTAATTAAAGATGTCTCATGTGCGGGCACGTTGGCGTCACAGCAGGATTACATTGCATCGATCATCCACAAGCAATTAGTTTATTTGTACAGAATTATGATTCATGTTTATGACATCTGGGAATCCAGATATCTTAAACACGTCTGTACATATAAACGGGACTTACGTTAAACAGATCCTCCTCTGTTTTGAGGCATTATTTTTTAATCCCACAGACCCCAAAAAAAAAACATTACAACTGCCAAGGACATTTCCACTCAACTGTAACAGGTTACAAAGATCAGTTGAGTGTATCACAAGTCTGCCTTGGGCTATACGACGGAAGAATGTAGACATGCTCGTAAGCAAAGACATCAAAAAAAAGAATTTTAGATATTATTCCTTTCCTGGAGACGAGCCCCGGAGGGCCCCAGACAGCGTACAAAAGGAGGATGAGCTCACACAGCAGACCGGCGGGGGCCCCGGGACCCACAGCTAGCAGGAGACGACAACAACACAGGTGATTTTACACACGCTGTTGTCCCTGTTTCAACACTCACCCTCTCTGTCTCCGTCACCCGGCACTACTTTGTGACATCAACCTTTGGCACTGGAACAAGCCGGTCAGGGTTTCAATTACAGACGGTCACTGCCACCAGCCATTTAGCAACGTCGCTACTCTCGCCTGGCTTCACACTCACATGGCTACCCGGGAACTCGAGAAAACCCACACAACATTTATCAAACTGTCAAAGGCATTATTTTTCTTTTTTCTTTGAAGCTCGATTCTTGGTTATGTTTGCATTCACACTCACATGCTTTGTCACGTTGTAGACAAAAATGGGTGAGATTTGGTTCCATTTATTTTATACACAGCTGTCTCTTAGTAGGACAGGTCATTGTGTTGTCTTTGTTGTAACAATATGTGTCGACATGGCTGCTGTATTTCAGGTCAGGAACAGAAAATGTTAAAGAAATACAAAATAAAACACTAAAGTGGCTGCTTTACCTTCAAAAGGCCTTTTAGACAGCAGCTTTCGTTTCAGCGGCCTCAGCGGACAATACGCTAAGCCGGTCTCTGGAGATACGCCGATAAAAAGGTGGGGGTGCTAAAAATCTGCCCAAAGGGATAGAGTTACTGGTGCCTTCATGTAAATTTTAGTAACTCCACTCAACTTGGCATCTGTATTTAAACTGTGTGCTCATCACGACACTTTTGCGCTGTGGAGGGAGTAAAAAAGAAGAAGAAATAACTACGTTTTTAGTCAATTAGTATGAGTGTATAAACATGGAACACCTGCTTGCGGCCACATACCAATAAAGTTCAAAAGTGTGCTTGAGTGCAAGCATACTCTACAATCATGTATCGTATCTGTCATGTATCATATTCACTGTAGTAGCCTCCATTTCATACAACCTGCTATCACATGACTTACTGTGAGTTTCCTGGAATGGCATTCATATTATATTACAGTAGTGTCTGAGAGAGCAAGCGATCCAGGGAAACAAGTCAAGTAAGTTAAGACACACACTACACTCATTACGATAAATATTGTCAACACTGGCTCTAAATACAGCACTGCAGACATCTCAATAAAACATACGGCCATACATATTTGCTGTGGTGAACCAAAGGTAACTTATAAAGAAAGGCCAATAACCAAAACGTGTGTTTGTGTTGTTCTGAACAGTGCTCCGATACAACTTCAGATAACAGATCTTAACAGTAATTCTTATGATTATTGTACCTGTAGAACGTCTGCTTTACTGCTTTACTATTTGTGGATTAGTTGTAGTAAAAAAACAAAAGAAAGAAAGAATGAAAGACAGACAGAAACTACATGGGCAAAATATGTCCAGAGACAGACATTTAACTGACAACTTAAGGTGGCGTTGAGTAATGACACATACTTTGTGTCTTGTGAGGATGTGTCATCGCCTGCGTGTTCGCCATTCAATCTGCACAGCCTTTTCCTTGTTAATTTACACAATGGCTGAACATGAGCGCGCAGAGGGCCACAGCTTCACCTCAAACCAGCGGTGCGCGGTTACAGCTGAACCCAGGGATTCAGGGTGAAGTCACACACACACACACATACACACACACACACACACACACGCACGCACACACGTTGGCTGAGAATAACTTTTGGTGTCTATTTATGTATTTGTGTGAGTCTTTGTGTGTGATGTCTATATATGTATCCGGGTCGAAAGTGTATTCTGATAATCGATACTATAGTCATTTATATCTGGATACTATTTTGATAGGGGATGTCTTACAGAATGCATTGTGTTATGTCTTCCAACCTTAATGACTAGCTGTGTCTCCCAAAAAACGCATTTAACGCGGGAATTCCCTGGATTATTTACACGGCTGCTGTCATCATCAGCGGGCTGTGGAAAAACATCAGGAGTGAGGCAGACATGGCGGTGTGTGTGTGCATGTCTGTATGTACATGTTTGTGTGTGTGCGTGTGGATGCGTCTGTGTGTGTGTGTCTGTGTGTCTGTCTGTCTGTCTGTCTGTCTGTCTGTCTGTCTGTCTGTCTGTCTGTCTGTCTGTCTGTCTGTCTGTCTGTGTGTGGAGGGGGAGCTGCTGTAATTGTACCCACAAACAAGCACACAAGCAGACACACACACACATACACACACACACACACACACACACACACACACACACACACACACACACACACACAGACAAACAAGTACATGTCTATTGGCTGGCTGTCCTTGTGTATTGTTTTGTGTGTCAAAAACTCACCCACTCCAAGCCAACACCTGCTCGGCAACACAGCCTCCAGTGTCACGGCGGTTTGCGGAAGAGCTCTCCAAAAACATCTGTTTTTCAGCACAGGCTCCATTAGATGTCTAATCTACTGTTTTGGTGATACAGGGGGGCTTACTCACCAGATTCACAAAGTTATGACCTCAATCACCACCACCACCGCAACTTTAAAATAGCCCTGGCCGTCGTTCCGACTTGGTTAACAGGAAGCCATTAAAGCATCAGCAATTACCCTCCCCATCCATCTAGCCTGCGCGGGGCCCCTCTTTTATTTTAATCGGTTTAAGTGCATTTTCTGCGCAAGGTTAAAATATGAATCTCCGCTGCAACCCCCCCCCCCCCCCCCCCCCCTCTTCACAGACGCAGGGTTTTTCAGGCCGACTTGAGAGTACAATTTACGACTGATTTAATTTGGCCTCCGCAAACATTTCTAATGACATTAGGCCCCGTGCATACACTGACTGCCTCTCCCTCTTATTCCATTAACCGCCAAATCAGGTTTAAAGACCATACTAATGCTGGACGTTATTATGGGTGATTATCAAAACAACAGACAATGGGCCAAAGTGTTTACTAACTGGTTTACTCATAATTCTTTTTCTGTAACCACGACAGATGGGAACGCCGCACATTTCAAATCAATCCCTTTTCGGTCAAGTTCATTGCTTTATGGGACTGCACTGTGAAAGAGCCATTATATCTTCACCATTATCCACTAATGTATGCCGTTCTTTACACACAGTACCACAAAGTAAATGTCTTAGGCTGTGTGGACTGCAGCCATATATATATATTTGCTATCAGGTCTCTCTTGCAAAATAAGTGCCTAACATAAATTAAATTTTCTGAATAAATAATGGTTAAACAAAAAATGTAATAATAATAATATATCTATTTATTTTATTTTGTATATTTATATGGGTGACCGTAGCATAGATAGCTGTAGCATTGAAGGGCTCTATATGGATCACACCCATTCCGTGACAGAGACTAATGACTGCGGTCCATCTGCATGTGCGCTGTACAGCTGTCCCCCGTCATTGGCCTGCCTAATGATGAGTGGTATTAACCCTACAAACCTCTCAGAAACTGTTATTAACTGCCATGGGTCAGCTAGGAACTCAAACTGTCTCTCTGCTCACCTGACACTAGAGCAGTGATGAAGATCCCTCCCCCCCCCCTCTATATATCTCTCTCTCTCTCTTTCTATCTCTCGCTCATTCTCTCTCTCTCTCTCTCTCTCACTCTCTCTCTCTCTCTCTCTCTCCCTCTCCCTCTCTCTCTCTCTCTCTCTCTCTCTCTCTCTCTCTCTCTCTCTCTCTCTCTCTCTCTATATATATATATATATATTGCTCTTTGTCACTGTCCTCTAGGGTTCATCACCCTGGAGAGAGAGAGAGAGAGGAAGACGGAAAAGATCAGCAGCCAAGTGTTAGCTCACTGGGCTGAGGCCAGGGCTCCACAGCAGTGGACTTTGAAGGAAAGGTGTCTCCCATTAAGATGTATTGTGTTTTCATATGGGCTACCCCTGCAGTGCCTACTAATCAAACTCAATGTGGGATATGGAAGACATTGTGTGATCAAGGACGATATACATACACTTGGACTTGGCCTGGATAGAATAAAAAGCATAATAAAATAGAACCTCAATGACCTCAAAAGATATGATGAACACGCATGAAATATCATTATATTTTCAAGAATAGGTTCAGTTTAGGGCTGAATAAGAAAAGGCATTCATTTGTAATATGTGTGTTTGGTTGTGTGTGTGAATGTGAGTTTGTCCGCAGTATTTATTTTGTGTGCACGGTCTGTGCATGTGCATATGTGTGTGTCTGTGTGCATGTACATTTGTGTGTGTAGCGGGCTTGCTTGTGTGTGTTTGTGCACCTGTTTGTATGTGTTCAGGGGTTAGAGGGGAACTGTGCAGCCTACAGGAGACACACAGCCTCCTGGCCTTCGGCGACTGATAGATATGCTAATACCCTCCATTCACTCCACTTCACTCCCTTTATTTCCCCCAATTAAAGCAACCGCCAGTGAAACTGTAATTAAGCCATGTGGAGCCAAAAGACTGCCTGCTGCTTTTAATGAAGCCACATTGATTCTCCCTTTATTTGCTATCGGCCTCCCTATAGCATCGTTGGGTCTGGAAACAAATGGGAGGAAAAACTATAGTTCTTTAGCAGGTCAGCTTGTGCGTCGCACTGGTTTGTCTAAACAACAATAAAGCAAAGAGACATTGGCTCTAAGCATACACATAAGAGAGTGCACAAATGTGTGTGTGTGTGTGTGTGTGTGTGTGAGTTGGAGAGGAATATTTAGTGTGTGTGTGTGTGTGTGTGTGTGTGTGTGTGTGTGTGAAAGAGAGAGCGTGTGTAAGGGAGGGAGATTTTGTGTGTGAGTGTATGTGTGTGTGTGTGTGTGTATGTGTGTGCTTGTGTGTGTGTGCGTGTGTCAATTGTGTCTATGCATCAACATCCCCAATGCAGTGCATTTCTGGGGTCAACACTTGAAGTGCAATCACAGTTGAACGGTACAAAGAGTAACAGAAGTTTCCAAACAATGGCAAAACAACATCCCTTAATTGTGTAACGGAGATGACCTCTAGAAATCAATGCCTTGCAATTATAAAACGAGCTGAACCAATTAGCTGGATTGAGCTATTGCTAAAGGCAAAATCTGGCCCATTGGAGCTCAATTGTGAGCATAATTGAAACCAAAAGGTTTAGTGAGGCAGAAACTCAGTTAAACTGCCACTTGTCTGGACCCACAGCTGCACATGCTCAGTACTGTATCCAGAACCCGCATTACGGGAGAGTTCTACATGGGTTTTAACCAAAGGTTATTAACATCCCTTATCCATATTTTTGACTTGAAACAGAGGAGGTGGCTTATCTCTGGACCACACAAAGTCAACATTGTTATTGAGAATGGATGGACCTCATACAAGCTTGGACAAGTGTGTGCCAGGTGCAGTGGAGTCCTGTAAAATGTTGCTTTTTATTTTTCCAATCTTTTTGTTTTATACAAAAGTAATGAAGTGTAAATGCAGCAGCGTGGGGGCAGGGGAGGGAGTGTATGGACCATTTGTTTTTATTCAAATCTGTCAACTTGCGAGTTAACAAGGCCAAGATTTAAAACACACTATATTGTGTGCGTAATTGTAATGGGTATCACATCAAAATCAAAGGTACATTAGTTTAAATGTGGCGCTAAAGCTTCTAGCTCATGCTTTTAATACCTGAAAGGAGCACGGAAATTACTCCAAATGAATACAACCTGCTAATGGATGAATGCCAAACTAAAATGTATAAATACCATTATTAAAAGTAAACCAACAAAAAAAGATTGGAATAGGAATGAGTCACAAAGCGAGAGAAACAGAGAGAGGAAGCAAATGGCAGATTTACGCAGCAAGCCTAATCACTTACCACATGCAGGATCAACTAGACTCTACTCATTTCGGATTCTTATTGTCCTGCATACAGCGGGAAATAGCACAAACCTTTTTTTGTCCTCCGCCAGCCTCAGAAAAACAAAAGTGACCACACAAAGGAGCAGAAACGTACGGATGGATGACATGCAAAATGTATTTTCTTTTTTATTTACTCCCTCCTTCTCTCTCTCTCTCTCTCTCTCATTGCTCCATTTCCCAAGCCCCATATGTGCCATTTCTCTCCACTAAGTAACTGCCCTTGTTATATAATTAAAGGCATTAAAGTAGTTAATGTTGTTGCTGTGCTGAGCGAGAGAGCCCCCCAGTCTTCCACACAATAGCGGCGCGGCAGCGCTTGGACACGGGCCAACGTGAAGAATGTCACTGGTAAGTAAAATTAACAAGCTTAATACGCACACAGGCCTCCAGAGGCGAGGGTGAAATGCATCTTCAATAACAAGAGGCTGATAATGTTTCTCTTTCTTTCTTTCTTTCTGTCAGCCAACCTCCCCCCTTCACTGCTCTCCTTTTCCCTCTCTCTCTCTCTCTCTCTCTCTCTCTCTGTCATCAGTCCTGTATCCCTCTCTCTCTCTCTGTCATCAGTACTGTATCCCTCTCTCTCTCTCTCTCTCTCTCTCTCTCTCTCTCTCTCTCTCTCTCTCTCTCTCTCTCTCTCTCTCTGTCATCAGTACTGTATCCCCCTCTCTCTCTCTCTCTCTCTCTCTCTCTCTCTCTCTCTCTCTCTCTCTCTCTCTCTCTCTCTCTCTCTCTCTCTCTCTCTCCTTAGTCCTGTTTTCTAACCCTCTCTCGCTCCATTTTTTTCATCCTGTTTAATAGATCTTCCGATAAATTAACTGCTTTTTAGTTTGCAGCTCCGGTCCCCCATTAATCCATACGGGGGGGAGAAGTGTAGTCATGTTACACTGTGAGAGAAGAAAAACGGGTGCAATTTTAGCGATGCAATTAGGGCCCATTAGGCCTGGCTTTAATTAGCAGGCTAGGATGTTGATATTTCAAGTGCTGGTTGGTGCTGGTGTTGTGTTTCTCCGCACTGTTTCCCATTCCCGACCTGCTGCCGTCGTCGTCGCTGTCGTCGACTGTCTGGCGCTCGTGTCCTCATGTGTTCAGTGTTGGGTTGTGTTCTGTTGTGTTCTTACTGTGTTTCCTATGTGTTCTACTCTACTGTGTGTCCTATGTGTCCCTATGTGTTCTGTTGTGTTCTTACTGTGTTTCCTTTGTGTCCCTATATGTTCGGTTGTGTTCTACTCTACTGTGTGTCCTATGTGTCCCTATGTGTTCTGTTGTGTTCTGACTGTGTTTCCTATGTGTTCTACTCTACTGTGTTTCCTATGTGCTCTACTCTACTGTATTTCTTATGTGTTCTACTCTACTACGTGTCCTCTGTGTTCTACTCTACTGTGTTTCTTATGTGTTCTACTCTACTACGTGTCCTCTGTGTTCTACTCTACTGTGTTTCCTATGTGTTCTACTCTACTACGTGTCCTCTGTGTTCTACTCTACTGTGTTTCCTCTGTTTCCCTGTGTGTTCTGTTGTGTTCTGACTGTGTTTCCTATGTGTTCTACTCTACTGTGTTTCCTATGTGTTCTACTCTACTGTGTTTCTTATGTGTTCTACTCTCCTGTGTTTCCTATATGTGTTCTACTCTACTGTGTCCCTCTGTATTCTGTTGTGTTCTACTGTATTATGTTTTAGTTTTTTTCAATAGCCACCTGATACGCTGAAAATTCAAATAATAATAATAATAATATCAGTCTATGAAGCTAATAAATGTCTAGGAGTCTTACTAAGTCTATTACTGTGTACTATATCAGTGACAAGGTATTGGAAGTATTAAGTGAATGAAAGAGTGACTGGCAGGACATGATCACATAGAAGAGAGACTAAGATTGACGGACAGCCACAGATAGAGCGGTAGAAAGAGAGAGGGTGAGAGAGAGAGAGAGAGCAGGACAGAGAGAGAGAGAGAGAGAGAGAGAGAGAGAGAGAGAGAGAGAGCCAGAGCATGAACAAGATCTGTGTGAGGGGATTATAAACCTGAAGCCTCAAAGTCAAATTGATCTGCTTGAGGTGCCACATTTAATTGTTAGCCAAACAGACGGACATGACATCTTAGCTCCGCTGCTCGCTCCCTGGCCACATTAGCCGACCGCACCGCTTCATGTTCACAGAGTGGAGGCAGACTGTCTGGAAGGACTGGAAGACACAGGGCACTCAGCAGCTTCATCCCCCCACATCCCACATCCCACGCCACCCCACCCCGGCCAGGCCTCCTCCTCCTCTTCCTCCTCCTTCTCCTCCTCCTCCTTCCTGACTCATCACTGCTCCTCTGACTCCACTGCCGACAAAGCAGGACAACAGCAAAGGTCAAAGAAGCAAACATGTGTGAAGGTCTGTCCATCTGTCTGTTTATGTCTGTATGTGTATGTGTGTATCTCTGTCTGGCTGTATGTATACGTGTGTGTGTGTGCGTGTGTGTGTGTGTGTGTGTCTATTTGTCTGTCTGTCTGTGTCTGTCTGTCTTTCTGTGTTTATATATTGGCTATATTGTTGCATCATTATATCAAAATAGCAATAGAAAAAAAAAATGACAAAATATGTGGAAATATAAACATGACACAAACTCCAAATTGAATTGCTAATTGAAAGCCATGCTTCTGTGAGCATGCATAATGAGGACTGTGGAGCTGAAGTATCAAACAGAAGGTGGATTTGCTTGTGTTTCTTTTTTTCTAACCTGACCGTTCTGGCCTGCACACCCACCAGTCTGCTCCTCTGCTGCTCCAGGAGGAGTTTATTAAAAACAATTGAGTTCATTACCGGCAATCAAGCCGGGATTCATCCGTCTAGATAAACAATTGGTGGCATGCCACTAACGTAGGTAATCAGTGGGTTGACGGGGATGCGATAGGCAAGGAAAACACACGCATATGCACACCATATCCTCTCTGCCTACACAGGGCCCTATATGCAAGGATGCACACTCTAATGGATATACAGTGGGCATGTTTGATGGGTGTAACGATGCTTGTGACATATTTAAATACATATTTGTAGATCAGTGCATTCTGTGATACAAAATACTAGAGAATAGAGGATATCGGTGGAATATAATTGAGGACTTTATATGTATAAAGCATGTGTGGTGTATGTCAAATGTATGTAAATGACGAATACAAAGTATAAGAGGTGAACTTTCTAGGCAAGGTTTCGATATTGTATCTAACATATTTTTTTATATCATAAATTCTAATGTAGTAATATTATTAAAAAAGAAAAAAAAGTATCCTAACCCTAGCTCAAAAATTACCCATAGCCCTCCCATTAACCCTAACCCTCCCATTAACCCTAACTCTCCCATTAACCCTAGTCCTCACATTAACCCTAGTCCTCCCATTAACCCTAGCCCTCACATTAACCCTAGCCCTCACATTAACCCTAGTCCTCCCATTAACCCTAGTCCTCACATTAACCCTAACCCTCCCATTAACCCTAGTCCTCCCATTAACCCTAGCCCTCACATTAACCCTAGCCCTCCCATTAACCCTAGCCCTCACATTAACCCTAGCCCTCACATTAACCCTAGTCCTCCCATTAACCCTAGCCCTCCCATTAACCCTAACCCTCACATTAACCCTAGCCATAACATGGAAAGAAGGGTATCATATAAATACTTAGCCAGTCTGCCCAAGGCTGTGGGTTGTAACGGAAGCCACAAGAGGCCTTAATCAGAAGCTATACATACACAGTATCCTCTAGACAGACCTTTACTATCGCTCCATCTAAAGCTATAGTTCTACCACTGTGGTTTTATCTTTCCACTGAATATACTGTGCAATCTAATCAGACTTCCATATAGCGGCCGCCTGCCACAGGCCTTGGCTAAATGGGGCTGTCACTGGCTTCACGTTGACAGGCCGGAGAGAGAGACAAGTCCCCGGGGGGTAGGACCTGTAACAACACGAATCTTTCTGCTGGTATGTCAATGTAAATGTATACATTTGGTCAAAAGTGCAACAGTCTGCGTATGTGTGTGTTCTTGTGTGTGTGTGTGTGTGTGTGTGTGTGTGTGTGTGTGTGTGTGTGTTTAAATACCACTGGTAAATACTGTAATGGCAAAATATTTTCATTTAAATAATAATTGTTCTTAAATATTGTGAAATATTTCACACCTCAATCCACATTTCAAATAATCCATGAATGATATTTCAGTTATGCATTAATAACTTTATTAATCATGAATAATTATTATTTACTATGAATGAATTATTAATGGTTCAATATGATCATCCTTTTTTTTCAATGCCTATAAGCTACTCAGACACCCGCCTGCTATCTGGCCAGGGCTCAACTCTGGGAGACTCGGACCGGAGCTCCTCCCCTGGTCTTGTTCTGTTTGACGGGGAGAGCAAATCAAAGAATCATCTCATTTCAGAGGCTGTGAAAGCGCGCCTGGGGATGGATCGGGTGTCCCTCATTCACCAAAGCCTCCCCGAGCTGCCTCTACTTACAGCCTCCCAATCCATGTCCTTTACAAACGAACACCGCAAACAAGCAGCATAATTAAGTGTTGGGAGGGGGGATTAAAGATGTTTTCTTTTAAAAAAAATATTAAATTCATCGTGACCTTTGACGCAACGGAAATCAGCTCTGAGCTGATTGACACTCGTGTGACAACCTGATTTATTGACACGGTCGTTCTTGTTGTTTCTGTTTGTTCTATATTGATAAGCCTTAAGGTTTTGGAATTAAACAATCTAGTTATTATGTGCAAGATGAATACATACTATTTTCCTCCCATGCATTAATATGGCATAAAGGGATTCATGGAATCCGGTACATTTCAGGGAATACACAGTCGGTAAATTGGGCTTACCGGCTATGACATTTTAATCTTTGCATTGTAACAGGAATACAAACACACCCTATATCATTTTATCACGCCGTGCTCTATCTGTGCTTTTAGTGAAGTCCTCTTTCAGCATCACAGCCATGGCCCCTTTCCCCTTATGCTACCAAGAGAAAAAAAAGAAAGAAAAGAAAATCAATGAATGTTTTCTGTCCACTTCTCCCATGCAATATTTCGTTTCTTGTGGCGTATTTGTTTCCTGAGTGGTCGTGAATAAAGCCCATCTAATCGAAACATCAATTTGTTATCTGAAAGCGCTGGTTACAAAAAATGAAATAAAGAAATAAAGAAATAAAGGACACGAACAAGAAGCGTCATATTTTTCCTGGAAATTTCACAGCCTCACATCCGCTTTTGGCGTTCAGTGTGAAATGAAATATGATTTATGTTTTCCATGCACTTTCCGTCATCAAAGTTGGTGGGGATTTTGTTTCTGGGGCAGTTCTAGCGAGACGAGCAGCAGTTAGCTTGTCTCTGAGTGAGTGATTGAGGGAGAGCTGCGCGGCGGGACGGGAGGGTTGACTGGATGAGACAGACGCTGTCCTGGCTGGGTGTCTGGGGGCGCACACACCCACACACACACCACACACCCACACACCCACACACCACACACACACACACACACACACACACACACACACACACACACACACACACACACACACACACACACACACACAGAGATATCCATCTCTGTGTTCGCTGGTCCTAGTAGACGCGCGGGTGGTACGCAGAGACAACATGAGAGACAACATATAATGGACATCCAAACGACCTCCATTTACAAATATTTCTTTGTAAATACAATATCATGTTCTTAACACAGCCGCTCCCACGGGGGGTGCAAAGACCCCGCTGAGAGTACGGTTGGATGTCAGTCCTGGGGCCCGGTATCGAACCTTTAGCATCTGGAGGCCCCGGCTGTGTCACATGGAACAGCATTGGATCCTATAGGAGAGACCCTGAGGGAACGGGCCTTCTGCTGCTGGAGAAGATGCAGCAGGCTGGGGCATCGTGGTAACCTCATGTAGCACACAGAACCATGCACTGACCCTTTGCCCACACACACACATACATGGACGTCGATGCACTCAAGCACATACACACATGCACACACACACACACACACACACACACACATGCACGCACACACATCCATGCATGTGAGTACACACACTGCACACACACACACACACACATACATGCCTGCAAAAACCCGCACCAACACACACATGCACGCTCTTACGTACATCCATGCCGGCGAGCACACACACAATTACACACACGCACACACACATCCATGCCTGGGAGCAAACACACACACACACACTTACAAGCACACGCATGCGCGCACACACACACACATATCCATGCCTGAGAGCAAACACACACACACACACACTTACAAGCACACATATGCGCGCACACACACACATATCCATGCCTGTGAGCACACACACTCACACGCATGCACACACTCACACACACACATCCATGCCTGTGAGCACACACACATGCACACACACACACACACATAAAGACACACACACACACAGACATTCGCACACAAGCACACACTCCCCTCCCCCTTCCCCTGATTAGGTCATAATAGACGACCAATGTCCCCCAGCCCCTCAAGACCCCCCGAGGGAGCCCTCCCACTCTGACCCCTATCCATCTCCACTATCCATTCCACCTTCTTAAAATACACTAAATAATCTTTTATTTGACAAGGGCTTGAATGAAATTCAGCTTAGAGCTGCATCGTTTGCCCTGGACAATGGAATATTGATAAATGAATCATTGTCCTTATGGGGTTTCTTTTATGGCTGGTAAGGGGTTGGGGAGTTGAAAAGGAGATGCAGGTTATTCAGGCCATCGCACAGAGACTATAGAAGCTGATAGTTTGGCAATTACAGTCCTCTGAACACTTTACACTGGGTTAATCATATGTTACATAAACATATGTATATTCATTACCAAGATTCTGAAGTGAAACACAATTCAAGCACAAACAAAATTGAAATACTGTTTTTAAATATCTTTCAAACAGAATTGTATATATTTTTGTGCAGAAAGATTACATAATGACAATTGAAGATATGACCAGTGCTTGTATTGCGTTTGAATGTAATAGTAAACGCATGACTATTAAGGTTTAATTGTGATTTGTCATTGGTCAGCTATAGGTAGGGGAATCAGATCTGTGAAACAATGGCACAGAAGCAAGGCAGACGAAACACTTCACTCAAAAACAAACAAAATAAGGGTTCCTAAACATGCACCTATTAAACAGGCAAGCGGGCCCTGGCAACTGCTTTTAGACACACAACATTTACATGTAATTATCTTATTATATAATTAAGTGCGTTCAGTTAACAAGCATCTTGTGCGCGGGCCACATCACACACTAAAACATGAGGCATGCTGCCCAGTCTGCTGGGGAAAGTGAATAATTAGCGACCGCCATGCCAGTGTTAATGGAAGTGATCTGGGAAAAAAAACATGTTGCCAGTGTGTGTGTGTGTGTGTGTGTGTGCATTTGTGTTTTTTGTGTGTGTATGTGGTGTGTGTGTGTGTGTGTATGTGTGTGTGTGTATGTGTGTCTTTGAGATAGAGACAGAGACAGAATGAGAGAAAAAGAGAAAGAAAGATAGAGAAAGAGAGAGAGAGAGAAAGACAGAGAGAGAGAGAGAGAGAGAGAGAGTAATGAGAGGAATAAAAGAGTCGAGCAGAAATGGTGAGAGAGATTGGGCGCTCCACAAATAATGTTTGCGATGGAAAGGAGGGAGGGAGGGAGGGAGGGAGGGAGGGATGCTTGGAATTGGATTGGTGCTTTTTTTTCTTCTTTCTTTTTTTACAGTCACCTGATTCACGGCGCACAATGTGCCCAACTGTCCGTTGAACCCAAAAGAATTCTGCGTCGTGGAAATTAATATCTGTGGGTGTGAAGCAAACGGTTGCTCTCAAAAGATGTTCAAGCCACAGTGAACAGTGTGACGGGGAACAGTTAAATTAACTTTGAAGAAATTGGATCCGAGATGTATTAGACAATAACACATGTGTGCGAAAGCGATGGGAGCAACCCCCGACAATACCTGCCAGACGGATCCAAACCATCACCTGTCAAGCACCTGCTTGCACAATATGGTAAAATAATTATGAAATGACAGGAAAGGATCACGTGGTCCTGTGCAAGAAGCACTTCTTTGATTCAAATCTGTGCCAAGGACAAAGGATACAAACTAGGCTATGACCTTTGCA
>JACYXH010000802.1:7014511-7019511 GCA_026745465.1 Lota lota | reverse complement strand
TGTTAGGCGCAGAGTGGAATACTAATTAGAGTGGAGCTCTATCCTGCCCACTCTTAAAATGAATATTTATTTCATTATTATTTTGAGAAAAAATTCAGCTTTGGATCCAAACTTTTTCCCCTGCATGCAGAATCAACATGGACATAGAGATATGGATACAGCAAAAACCTCTCCACAGACACAGACACACACAAACACATGCAGACACACACAAACACATGCACACACAGACACACACACACACGCACATACACATACACACACACACAGACAAACACAAGCACACACACAAACAAACACAAGCACACACACACACACCAACACACACAGGCACACTCACAACAATTAGGAACTCACAAACAAACACACACAAACACAAACACACGCGGTTAAACACATGCACACACACACACACACATAACAAACATAAGCACACACACACACACACACAGGCACACACACAACAATTAGTAACTCACAAACCCACCACGCCTCTTTAAAGCCATGCTCCGATGCCAAATGCAGCTTCTGTTCGGAAACAATTAATGGCGGGCGCGTGCGGGCGTGCAGGCGGGCAAACAGCTGTGTTTGGGCCACTTGTTGTGCCTCCGCCGCACATAATTACAGCAATCCAAAAGCAGAGCAGCCGTTCGGGAGCTTAATCACGGACAAGTAGCCACTATCTCTTTATAGATCATGTTACATCATGATCATTTAGATCAATCCAACAATATGGCAGCGCTATGAAACCAGCGCCTGTGATAATAGTTGGCAGGTAGGCAAATCCCTCCCCAGCCCTCTCCTCTCCTCTCCCGCTGCTGCCGAAGCTTGTGATATAAAAGGCTTCATTCCATCCTCTATCAAGGGGGTCTGGTAGGCTAGGACGCGTAACCCAGGCAACAGATACATCTAGCATCACGGGGGCTTGATTTAATTTGTCCAAATGGGAGCTGGAGTAATTTGATGCTCCGTTTAGAATGTTCCTGTTAACCACCACTACAATGTAATGGGCCTCCTTAACTTAGAGACGCATATTGTGGCCTACTGGTATATTATGTTTTCCAGCCGACTGGCGCAGACCTTTACTGAGAGAGAGAGTGTGTGTGTGTGTGTGTGTGTGTGTTATAAATTATTTATAAGATTACCAATAGTCTTATAAATAGTACTAATACTAAATAAAATAAAAATATATTTTTTTAAAGAGTAAGCCAGGGAATAACATGCATACATCATAAGAGAGTATGTATACAAAGCATAGAGTGCTTTGTCTGCTCAACGATCCCACCCTGATCTTTAGAAATATTGTGGGTCAGTAATTTCACTGCAGGGTGAAAGTCAAGCAATCTTCTTCAGAGGATTCAACTTTTCCCCTGTATCGCACATTGTTCACAAAGTCATATTAGGTCAGCGTTTGTTGCACCATACCAACCCATTCAGCTGATTGAAGCCATTGTGTCTCCGTGTGGATAAGTCCCCCCGTTTCAACCCATTTAAAAACCTATTTGAAGCCAAGACAATCAGGGCAGGTGTCATTTTCGGCCTGCGTTCGGGACTCCCCTTGCCTCTGGCACATCCTCCAACCTCCTGCCAAACAATCCAGCTCTCTGCTCTCCTTGCCCTACTTCAAACTTCCCCTTCCTCTTCTCCTCTCACTCATTCCTTTCCTTCCCTTCCCTTCTTACCCATGGCTCTTTGTTTTAAATGGCAATTCATCCTCGGCTGCACGTTAAACATCAATTTCCTCGCCAAGCACACATTATGACCTGATAGGAGAAATAAAAATCCCTGCCCATTTATTGGCTCGCTTTCTTCTCCGGTCTTGGCACACCTATCACTTACCAGCAAGCCCTCATCAAGGCAAAGCCCGCATCCAACAACAAGGGAAACAGCAGCGCGATAATGCCGATGCCATTTGACTGCCTCTTAAGTCGTTTTAAACTTACTGCAAAACAGTGAACGATTTCGAGGGGCCTACGAAATTCCTCCAAGAGCCACCGGGGCGCATAAAACATGCATGAGGTGTTCAGTAAACAATGCCCAATGGTCTTATTCCTTTAAAATAAAACTATTTCCATGAGATGTAAGGGAGACTTTAATATTGCCTTAAATATTAAAGGAGAGAACTGAGCCTCATTAATTTTTCATTTATTGGGCCTGCATGTAAGGAGTCATCAATCTCAGGAGAAATTACTGACATTTTCATTTCAAATAAAAAAGGGTACACTTTATCCAGCGGTAATAAGGATTGCCACTCTCACAGAGAACGTATTATATGGCTTCTGGAGTGGTGAAAATTAGATTTTTTTCTTTGTTGCCGTCAGTTTTCTGGAGGCTTGTGCATTCCCGATAAACATGCATATATTTGTCGTATAAATAACAGCACATTAGCTTACCTACGCACGGTTTTAAAGAGAAGATATGCACATTACATGTGGCTTACAGCTCCCCGTTTGTCACAAGAGCACATCCCCAACGCACCAACAGGACTTGAGTCTCTGCATTCACCTTGCAGTCCTAAACACCAGGTGTTGGCCTTCTCCTATCGTATTGATTTGTAGTGACACGAACCGATTGCTTGATTCCGCTGTAGTTATGATACGTCATAACTAATGTCTGTATCATTACTGTGACCCCCCCCCACACACACACACACACATACATACCCCTCCACCCTCCTTCCCCATCCCCATCCCCACCCCCAACCCCGCCTGCACGCCTTTAGGCTTCAAGCTTTTGTAATTACTGCACGATAAACAAATGATTTGGCTAATGTAGCGGGGGAGAGGTCCCAGGTCCTCTCAGCGGCGGGGGTGCCGGGAAGATTACCGGGAAGGGGTTGGAACGCACTTTTCAACCCCCCCCCCAAAGATCCCTTGCAGCCCAGGTCCCACGTCCCCACCCGCGTCCCGTCAACGCCATCACCCCTACCCCTCGTGGAAGCACCAGCACCCCCGTGAATTATTAATAGTCGGGTGGGTGTTGATATATCATCATCGGCCGCGTACTACGCATGTTGTGAAAGGGGGGAGGTGGGGGGGGGTGAAGGTTAGCGTCTAGAGGCCTGGATTAATAACCAAAAGTGTGACATTTGCTCTTGCTTTACTCGCCTTGGCGACGGGCGACGCCCGCATTCGCTCACCCGGGTGAGTGATCACATGACCGCCGGACGCGGACCGACGGGACGGCAGACGGGACGGGCGTCCCTGCAAGGTATGTCCCAGCCTTGTTGCATGCGTGCAGGCACACACACACACACACACACACACACATACACACAAACACACACACACACACACACAAACACACACACACACAAACACACACAAACACACACACGCACGCACACACACACGCACAAGCATGCACACAATCACATGCACAAACACGCACGCACACACACACACACGCACAAACACGCACGCATAAACACGCACAAACAAGCACGAACACACACACACATGCACATGCACAAACACACACGCACACACACACCCGCACAAACACACACACGCACACAAACACACACACACACAAACACACACACACAAACGCACAAACAAGCACGAACACACACACACACATGCACAAACGCACACACACACCCGCACAAACAAGCACGAACACACACACGCACACACACACACGCACAAACAAGCACGAACACACACACACACGTGCAAACACACACGCACACACACACCCGCACAAACACAAACACACACACGCACACGCACACAAACACGCACGAACACACACACACATAAACACACACGCACACACAAATGCACAAACAAGCACGAACACACACACACATGCACAAATGCACACACACACACACCTGCACAAACACACACACGCACAAACAAGCACGAACACACACACGCACACACACACACAAACAAGCACGAACACACACACATGTGCAAACACACACGCACACACACACCCACACAAACACACACGCACACGCACACAAACACGCACGAACACACACACACACAAACACACACATGCACACACGCACACGCACACACACACACACACAAACAAGCACGAACACACACACATGTGCAAACACACACGCACACACACACCCACACAAACACGCACACAGATGCACAAACATGCACGCACACACACACGCACAAACACACACACGCACACAAACACGCACGAACACACACACACACAAACACAAACACACACACACACAAATGCACAAACAAGCACGAACACACACACACACATGAACAAATGCACACACACACCCGCACAAACACACACACGCACGCACACACAAGCACGAACACACACACGCACACAAACAAGCACGAACACACACACACATGTGCAAACACACATGCACACACACACCCACACAAACACACACCCAGATGCACAAACACGCACGCGCACACACACGCACAAACACGCACACGCACACACACACATGTGCGCGCAACACACTCCCCAACCTCACCTCAGAGGAATGAATGCTTTATTTATCATTTCTGTACACAAGTCTGGATGTCAATCCCCCTTTTGTGGGGGCCACTGTCTCATTTGCATAATAGGTAGATGGAGATGCCGCCAGCGTAAACGAGGGTTCGAGCCTCGCTGCTGCCGTTTGGTGATGGAGGAGGCTGATGAATAGAGCTCTCTCTCACCTGCCCCCCACCCCACCCCGCCTTATCACCCCCCCACCCCCCACCCCACCCCACCCCCCCCCCCCCCCCCCCACCCCACCCCACCCCACCCCCACTAGTCATGACACCTTAGTAAATGTTTGATTAGTTTTGAATGGATTACTGTTAGATTATGGGGTTTGGGTCCCCAAACCCAGACAGGGCCTCCCTTCCGGGCTGCCGCATGACGGAGCAGCGACGGAGGTAGCTGGAGGTAGCGATGCCTGTTTATGCAGAGTTGTCAAAAATAAAAAATAAACATCATGTAAATGATAAGGCCAGCCGCGCCCCGTTGGGTGGGATGCTGGGGGGTTT
>JACYXH010000802.1:6919511-7009511 GCA_026745465.1 Lota lota | reverse complement strand
TCTCGTTTCAATTCTTGGAGCTTAGTTTGGCTCGCCTTTTTTCCTGACATGAGGACATTTACAGCAATAAATACATCTTCACATAAGAGACTGAAGACTCATAGTAATAAATAGGATACAATTTGGATACATGCAATGATCATCGCCCCGGTTTGGAACGACGCCATACCATTTGTAATTTAATTTTCCTTTCTGGTGGCTGTACCTCATACATCCGAAATGTGTAGAAAATCCCTGCAGACAGGTAAATGTGGTTATTGACATTGGGATCGGCGTCATTTCACCAAGCCAAGATGCCCCTCAGTAGCTTTCATTCCCTCAGTAGCTTTCATTCCAAATCATTTCACGTTTATTTCCTTGTTGCCCTTGCATTTGAATGTCACGGCTGTTACACAAACACAGGGTGTGTGGGCTCTCTGCAGCGTCACACACCCCCTTCTTCGTCCCCTTCTTCATTCACGTAAAGTAAATTAGTTCATTGTGCTGCATTAACTCCCATGTGGTTTTTGGTGAAGAGGATGTTGATACCAAACCCTGAAGCCAATTGATGCAAACATGCAAATAGCGATTGGTCGTCTATATTAGTGTCAGTTGAGAGACAGGGGTGACATTGTGTAACTTCAACCTCCCCCCCACTTCCACAGTGCTGGGATATAGTTATTGGCTTAAAATGCGGCAGTGCCACTCTTCCTATGTGTTTTTTCTTTCATCTGTGGAACAAGCCACGTTTGTAAATCACTCAGAGAACATGTAAAGCAGAAGACAGCTTTTCCTTCTCTGGGATCCTGATTCGGCTCCAAACACCACATTCAGTTTGAATAATATTTGTCTTTATTTAGAGTTTTGAACTTCAAACACACACACCCATACACACACACGTTCACATACACACGTTCACATACACACACACACACACACACACACACACACACACAGGGAAATAGAGAAATAAACACAACCTGAGCTTAAGCATTTGCTGATAACATGGCCATTATCACATTGCCTCTATTTGTGTGCTTTTAACAGAGCAAGAATTTACATAATGTGTGTTTTCCCCAAACCTTGTGAACAACTGTCACTCTGTGTAGATTCCCCACTGGTTAACGCTGACCTCAGGAAGCCTCACCACAAATGCTGTGCAGTTACATCCTTAATGGGGCTTTTACCTGTTTGTATATAAATGTGTGTGTTCATATGTGTGTGTGCACGTGTGTGTCCGTGCGTGTTTGCAGGTGTGTGTGCGCACACGTGTGCAGGTGTGTGTGTGTGCGCACAGGTGCATGCCATGTCTGTGTGCAATGCCACGGATATATATATATATATATATATATATATATATATATATATATATATATATATATATATAGTATATATGTGTGTGCCTGTGTGGGTCCGCGTGCAGTATTGCTTAATTTTGATGACCTTTGGGGAGGGGGCCGAGGTGCGTACCCTCCTGGTATGTGTGCAGGCCACGCTGAGGATGGTGGGCTAGCCGGACGGCTTTTATATGTATTAATATTCATATGTGGCTGAGCAGGAGCCCGCCTGGCCCCGCGGCCCCTGGCCCAGCATGTACGAGGGCAGCCATTATCCTACCGTGATGACCGTCAGGGGGCCGGCTGCAAAGTAAGATTGGGACGTTGGATGCAACACCGGGGTTCAAACATTCAGGGTAATACAGCTCAAACCAATAGCTGCAATTTATTGCAATTTCACAATAAAAGCGTATGCAAACCCTTCAATAGGTGTGAATACAGAAACACACGCACACCTACACATGCACGTACACGTATGCACACGTGCATTAAATACATACATACGTGGGTGCGAAATATACATACATACACACACCCACACTCAAAGACCCAATACCTTTGTGTGTGTGTGTGTGTGTGTGTTTATGTGGGATATGTACACAACATAACGTACTACATGAGGTATAATATAAATAAATAAATGGATAGCAGCACCAGCATTATGTTTATGTGTGTGCAGTGTGTTATTGTGTGTTATGTATGACAAGCAGTAATCCTTCTTGATCAATGTAGCTGGAGGTCCAAAGGGCAGTATTGATGATAATGTTAACCGGGTTGCATAAAATCAATCCATCAATGGGATATTAAATGCATATGTCTAGGGCTTGTCTGTGCAAGGCTCAGGGCTGAATCTCCAATATACTTTGTTTCATGGTTTAGTGCGTTCTCTTTTACATCAAAACCACCAAAGCATAGTTTCCGTGAAAATATGGCTGTGTATCAAAGTGGCTGTGACATGGGACCAACCAAATACACTCATGTATCTCTCCTCTGCTTTCTCTTTGTCTCTTATATATGCAGATTCACACACACACACACACACACACACACACACACACACGCATGTACGCGCACACACACACACACACACACACAAATAGATACGTACAAGCCTACACACAAATACATGTGGACTGTCAGGATACATACTTACCAATCACACATGCACACCCACCCACAGACAGACAGAGACACACACACACACACACACACACACATGCAAGTACACACATACACACACACAGACTAACGCGTGCACACATACATACATAGACACACACATACGCACGCACACACACACAACTATGCAAACATGCAGACACACAAACACACAAACCACACAAAACACACAGCGCCCCAAACCAAAATAGATGAGTTTTGTTCCAACAAAGGCAGTATAGTAATTAAATTTGAGATAAGCCCATTCAGAATACCTAAGACTGCACCAGGCAAATATCCTGATCAGCTTAAAATCAACCAAGTGGGGCCTGAATAACAAAACCCCAAATTGTTCTTGATCAGTTCGATATGGATTTCAATATAAAATACAACAGTGGACAAAATGAATAGAAAATCAAATATAAGAGCTGTGATATGACATCAAACTGCATGGGGGAATTCAAACACAATCACTTTTCAATGTGGCTTTCAATATTGCATCCAATCCTTGTGTGATTCATATCCGATCACAAATAATGTTTATCACGCTCATATCTCTCCAGCTAATGGAAGAGGCCTAGCGTTGGGGCTTTAAGGAGGGCATTCATTTTTAATGTGGCCTGGGCATTGGCCAAATATACGCTTTCACTCATTGCCTCGTGTAGTGCTCCTAAAAGGTTCATCCATTCTTTACAATTCCAAGAGTGTGCAACACACAGTTTAGTAAGATGCTACTGTTTGATGATACAGTTAGACCGATTTGTTTTGGTTTGATATCAGAAAACTATTGGGGAAAGTATTTTAATTATACATATTGTCAAATTAACAAACTTCATGTTACAGGAGGACATTTTTCGAAGAGCCAAGCTATGGGATGAAAGGATTATATTTTTTTACTAATGCATCCCTCCAGATAACACAACCAGTATTCAGATGTTCATCACAATAAAATGTATGACATTATAAAATAATGCAAAATTATATTTAAAATGTGAAGCAAATTCAATTGAGAAGAAAACAAATAAAATCCATCATTCTAGTCTGGTAAACCAAATGTTCAACCAGCAACATTCACCTCCCATTATGTTTAAGGATAAGAGAGGGGAAACTAAATCACTGGGAACCAGTCCATTTGTAGACAGTGTTTATGAGTGGAAGAGAACCATTCAGTGTCCATGTAGAATAAGCACTCCTGCAGGAGTCAACCATCACACCGCAGCGTCTCATTCAGGAGCACAAGATGTACGTCCCCGCCCTAGCCGCTCTGCGTGATTGGTGCGTGACTGCGAGATCATGTCGAGATGACTGGGCCATGTTGGGAGTGGGGGGGATAAAATGTCACTTAGGGTAATGGGATTGCCCTTAAGGTACGCTGCTATAGGTGAATTAAATTCCCCTGATTTATAATCCGAAAATTAAAGACTCACTCATTTTCTAATTTAATTCCGTCGCCAATGGAACAATGTTCACTCTGAGCCAAATTGGCGAATAACGTTACTAATTCAGATGCAGATGTAATTTCTACACAGAGGGGGCGCCGCCGCACCAACCCCCCCCCCCCCCCCCCCCCCCCCCCCCCCCCCACCCACCCACCCCAACCCCCCCCCCGTCTCCCCTGCAACCGCCGGTGATGAACGCGTCCCGGTTGGAACGTTGCCACTCCTATATCTCCCTGTCTCGACGATTCCCCAGCAGTTGTGATAATAACCTGGGCAATAAAAAGGAGCAGGGTATAGGAGAGGCTATACAGGAGCTATCCTCACTCATCATCCCATCCAACACACTCCTCACCTCACAGACGCCGCCGCTAATAGGGCTCCTGTCCTTTTCCCAGCATGCGGTGGGACACACTGTCTTGGTCGGTACGACAACGCTCCTAAGCCACGTGCAAACAACACTGAGTGGTTGCTTTTTGGTTTTTGTTATCCGAACGTTATCCGTGGTAGACCTGCATTACCGTAAGGCTCTCAGCTAATACGCTTAATAATTAGCGGTTGCCTTGCTGCAGCGCAGAGGGAGACAAAAGGTGAAGTTTCGCTTGTTGGTAGCTCTGCGGTTAAGAAGCTGATTGAACGCGAGGTAAATGTCACGGTAATTAGGAGACGACGAGGGTTAAAAGCAAAGCTACATCCTCCCCGCCGCCTCGTGACATTCAGGCGTCGGCCATGGAATTAGAGAAGGAGGAAGAAGACGAAGAAGAAGAAAAAAGGACAGGAAAAGGGAAAGGAGAGAGATACGTTTATAAATGTAGCAGGCGATGCCAACCGACACAGATTCTCACCTGTCAGGGTGAGAATCTTTATGACGATGAACCGCTTGAGATATGACCCCCATACCCCCCCCCCCCCCCCCCCCCCCCCCCTGACTGCCTTCTTCCTGCGCGCTAATGGCTCCATTAGGGGACAGAATTCATCATGTAGAATACCAAAATGACACAAACACTTCCGCGCCACGGAGCAACGGTGACACTGTCGGGGTGTCATGCGCAGGCGCGGCCCGGGTGTGGATGAGTGACCCCACCTGCCACCTACCCCTCCCACCTCTATTGACCCCCACCGCCGTGTCAAGGAAAGACCCCTGGCGCCCAGGTCTTCAAGAGGGGGGAGAGGGAAAGGAGAGGACGTGAATGAAGAAGTAAAACCCTCTCTGCGTTCTCCCACCTTTGGCTACATTAACACCTCGCATTGTCCTGGAAAATCTTAAAGGAAGTCTCCAAACAGGCCTTCTCTTGACCCCCCCCCCCCCCCCTAACCCCCACCCCCCACCCCCCAGTCAGCCGGTGCTTCAACAAACGCGGACACCCTGAGCATGTAGGTGGGGGGGTGCTCCATGGGAGGGCCACGCTGGGGAGGTCAGGTCATTTGCTCACTGATCAACAGCGTCTGGGATTTGGTCATGTGTGTGTGTTGGTGGGGGGGGGGGGGGGGGGGGGGGGTGCTGGGGGTCATGTGAGGGGAAGGTGGGGGGGGCAGCGTCGCGTGGCACCTCTTCAGCAACTATAATGACGTGTTGGGTCTAACGACCCCCTGAGATAAGGGGGGCGGGGGTCCTTCATACCCTCCTTCGGGGCCCCTTTGGAGCCCGGCCGCCCCTTGCACTCACTACTTGAGAAAGAACAATGTGGAGGAAAAGATTATTTTCTCACTATTTGCCCCCCATCCCCTAACCTTCCACCAGCCCCCCTTTCTTTTTCCTTCTGTACGGGGCCCAACACAAGAGCCAAGGCTCCATGACAAAGAGCCAATAGAGTGAGCTGCCAAGGCTCGAAGCTGGGAGAGGGATAACCAGCGCAGGAGGTTAGAGAAACAAAGTGCTCAACCCCATTGATACTTCTTGTAGTGATGGCCAATGCGCACGTGGTGTGTGTGTGTGTGTGTGTGTGTGTGTGTGTGTGCGCGTGTGTGCGCGCACGCGTGTGTGTGTGTTCGTGTGCGTGTGTGTGTTCATTTGTTTTGGCGATGAACAACGCGCGTGCGTGCGTCCAACGTTTAGCTGTCAAGGGTTATTAAAATGTACATGTGTATGAAGCGCTGCACCTGCTCACCGCTGACTATTCAGCTACTTGTAACACGACGACCGCATTTGAATGACTCAGAATCGGGCTCTGCAAATTCTCAAAAGGATTTGACCCATTCCAAAGGTATTTTCAGAAGTTAAAGTCAGAAGTTTCAAGCAGCGCTTCAATACATCTAGGTTTTCTTTTTTTTAAACATATTACCCCCTCAATTCATCCCACTTTTGCACAAAAGAAAACACGGCCACAGGGGAAGGTAGGTGATCTCTTTTCATTGCCGACCGTATTGGCGCCCCTGTTTTAAAGTGACAGGTGTACGGATGGGGCCTTCTCTTTTCCTAAGCACGCCAGACCGCGGCTATTCACCATGCTTTGTTTTGAGCGTAATAGGCCCATTTACTAAACGTCGGCGGAATTAATGCGGAACAAACGCGGCGGTAACCGGGCCAACTAATTTTTGCTCATTCGACTTGAATTATTAATGGGTGAGAAATATACCATATGCTCTCGAAGGAGCGGCATACATTCATTCCGCGCGGAATTGCTGCTGTTTGGTGAACAGTATAAGTAGCTTAACTGCTCTTTTCAAAAGCGGTGACTTATATGGAGGCCTTAATGACGTATAAATCAGCCCGCGTAATTACGCTTCCAGCTGCTGCCCGGGGTTGGACTGGACCTGGAGGCCCGTAGCGCACGGCACCGCGGCCTTCATCACCTGAATCCCTTTTAATCAACTAGCTTTAGTTTTCTCTCCTCGGATCACATTATTATGAGTTATTGAGAGAGGGAGGGAGTGAGGGAGAGAGAGGGAGAGTCAGAGAGAAAGCAAGAGTGTGTGTGGGTGTGTGTGTGTGCGTGTGTGTGTGCGTGTCTGTTTGTGTGTGTGTGCTCGTGCATGCCTGTGTCTACGTGTAGACCTACGTCGTGTGTGTGATGACTGACGACGAAAATTGTTTGTGTGTGTGTGTGTGTGTGTGTGTGTGTGTGTGTGTGTGTGTGTGTGTGTGTGTGTGTTGTGTGTAAGTGTGTCTGTGTGTCTCTCTCTATTTGCGTCTCAATCAAAACAGCTACATATTGTAACTGCATGGAACCGGTTCTCCGTACTTCCCTTATAGTAGCCTATCCCATTGCAATTTTGGTAGCGACTTCAATATAAAAAACGAGTGAAATGCAATCCATCTAAATTAGAACCTATTCATTTTTTCTAATTCTATAATTCGTCACTCATAACGAATTACCACGTAGTCTATATGCAAAGTTATCCCCTGTGAAATATAGTGGTATAATAGTCCATCGCAGCCTGTCTGGTGAAGAGATGGGGCACCACCTAGTGGACCAATACGATGTGAGTTTGGCGTGTGTTTGCGGTGATACACTCTCCTGATGTAAACGTTTTCATTATTTGTCATAATATCAACAATAAACGTCCATACAAATTAATTAAGACAATGAAATGACAGGTAGACACGTTTGGTGCCGGACAGGATTGCAATGCAGTAATAGTATAATAACCAATCCAAAAGTGCTAGTTGTTATATTGAAACACTTGGTTTCTAACAATACAAAGACTTGCAGCTATCCGAGCCTAAAATATGTCCAGCCCAGTGATGAGTGTGTTGTGAGAGAAACTGTGAGCGAGCAGTGGCTCAAATATTTCTTATTTGCATGACCTCAAAGCTACAGCCAAGATCTAATCAATTGTTCAATTACTATTTCTTTACTTCATTTTTATTTATTTTTGCATTCGCAAACATTGTGTTTAAGCAAAATTGCGTAACAAAAAACACGTAGTCCTCGGAGTGCTCTATATAGTATCAAAATACAAAGAAAAAGCTTACACGCTTTGCCTGGGTGAATTGCATGAATCCTTTTTTTTCTTTTTCTTTTTTCTTCAAAGCAAAAACCTGCATAGAAGTGGTGTGTGTACACATCACACACTGAACGACTACATAGGAAAATAATAGATAGGGCAGTTGACATTTACATGTCCTGCTGATAGCGAGATCATGCTTGGCATTATTTAAACATGTAGCCCATAACTCGAAAGAGCTGAGCTTGGAAATCCTCTATGACATTTAATGACCTGTATCTGTATCGCACTGTAAGTCGCTTTGTTTGCTGAGCTCCTGTGTTAAATGCTAGATTTGTGAACAAAGAAACTAATACTGTATTCTCAGTGGCTATGAAACAATTTAAACCTATATATATCTATACTGTGCACCCAGCAGAGTTACAACATGCCTTTCCCCCTCATGCATACTGCACACAGTGTTTGTGTTTGGTTGGTTTTGCCGTTTGTTATCGTCCAACCTTATTGTTTATGACAAACATTATCAAGTGGATGTTACCCAGATGGATATCTAAATAGGTGGAGAAGCGGATTAACCGTATTGAGCTGAATGGCGGAGCATCCCCTTGTTAATTGGCACATCAAACAAGCAGGTTCTAATTGGCAAAGGTTTCAGTCGGGTGCTAAGTGGACACCGAGTGGGCCTGCTCTTAAAATTGGTCTCTTTGTCTGCTGTATTAGCGGGTCAAGCCCCCCACACACGCCCCTCCACCCCTAAACCTCCCTCTTATTAAGAAGCCCACACTGAGTCCTGTTTTCTTTAGTGGCCCATGAAGTACACACCTGCTACGGTTTTACTGAATGCAAACTTGAATCGAATACCCCCATCTCATCCCTTTATATTGTGTTTATATAGTAGAATGTTTTTTTTGTTTTTTGTGTGTGTCTGAGTGTGTGTGTGTGTGCGGGGGGGGGGGGGGGGTGTGTTGTTGTGTAGTATGTGTCTGTGTGTTTTTGTGTGTGTGTGTGTGTGTGTGTTTGTGTGTGTAGAATGTGTGTGTGTGTGTTTCTGTGTGTGTGTGTCTGTGTGTGTTTGTGTGTGTAATATGTATGTGTGTGTGTGTGTGTGTGTGTAATATGTATGTGTGTGTGTGTGTGTGCGCGCGCATGGGGCGTGACTGTGTTTGACAGACAGAGTCCAGGTGTATGGAGTTATCGATTGTTGAATGGGTGCTTGTACATGTGCACTTGTTTGCTAGGATGTGAGAAAAAGAAAGAGAAATACTAGCTGGGTTCACGTTTTTCCTCAAGCAGGAACATAAAAGTGAAAAAACAAATAAACACACATTTATATAATGTGTTGATGGCAAATTTCAGCTTTTTTATGGAGATATTTCAAGTGATGTCATTTAAACCGATTCTAAACCTGCCACCAATGAATGCAAATTATGAAAGGCAATGTTTCTCTTCCATTCAGGAATATGTTATCAAAATGAAGTCATCATGAGCAGCACATGTGCATACTGCATCTCTGCACACACAAACACACACATACACACTCAAACACACACACACATACACACACATGCATGTTCTATGCAGGCACATACACTCATATGCACAAGGCAAACACACGTCTATGTAAAAATGCTAATTTGTGATTAGCATCATTATGCGGTGGTGTAATTTCACAAAAGCCTTCCCACTGGGGCGCACAAAAGATCCATTCAGTGCCAGAGCTGCTCTGACCACGAAAGAATTATGGAACGCAGATTAATGAATTCACGTGGAGCAGGGGGAAAAAAAGGATCTATTTGATAATTATAAACCTTCACACTTTTAATGCCACTTAATGAGGGGCTTCAATGGCATCTTTTCAACTTAGGCTAATGAATAGGTGTTGATTTTACCCATGGTCTTCCTTTTGTTTTACTCTATTCAGCATCCTTTTCCCCCCTGATAATACGTTCGAGGCAGTACCGGCAGCAGGATATATTTGACCTGTAAATGCGTTCTACCTTCTAATACGCCATTATTTAAGCGTCATTGCCATCATAAAAAAGTAAAGACTTGACTATTATCATCCCAGTCATCATCATTGTAGAAATCGTAGTAGTTACAACCATACATAGCACTATTCAATATGACTGTTAAACAATGATCACTGTTGTACAGGAGAATTCATACAAGTAGGCGCAACATGGCACATCATCACAGGAGTACGAGCAGATTGTGGATACCACAACAACCATAACCACTGAACCAAAATCCATTTCACCTAGTACAAGATGACACTGCTCTGTGTTGTGATTGGTGCATTGTTTACCTCCTCCTAACCATCTGGTGAAACCAGTGGCTTCGTGTCTCCACGGCTGGCGCCTGCAGGGCTGTTAGTGCAGAGAGAGGTAATTGTGAATTGCCAAAGTTTAATCGTCCAATCAACCATCGGCGCTCGACAAAGGGGTGTGAGTGTGAGTAGGTTCGCCATACTCACGACGTACTATATTTGTAATGGCGAACAATTATAGCAAGAGCACTTTAGACAGGATAGCACTTGTAAAAAAAAACGGGCTGCTGGCACTAATGAACAGCCATAACAACTTTGACCATGCAGGGCAGTTACTTGAGGCAAATTGTGGGTCATATAAAGGGTTAGTGGTTAGACCTGTATACGCGTTCAGCTAAACACACCAAGCCGCCACTGGCCGCTACCGGTCATATATGTATTGTGTCGTAACGTAAAGGCCTGGGAAGGCTTGTTTATTTTGTTAACACATTCAAATAGGAATGATATTCATCGTGGTCCAAAGTGGATAGATGCTGTGGATTTCAGGTTTACTTTGTTAGAATAGAGTCCGGTTTTGTAGCCTATAAAACCCCATGCATGGATTTGACGTCTCTCTCTCAACCTCTCTTCTCCCTGCCAATTCCTCTCTTCTTTCTTCTCGTCTCTCGTCTCTGAGAGAGCCGCCCGTCCTTGCCGGTTGCGGCGGCCCGGCCCGACGGAATTCCACGTTCTCTTTTGATCGAGTCTCCCATTATCTCTGAAACTGACACACACACACACTCTCTCTCTCTCTCTCTCTCTCTCTCTCTCTCTCTCTCTCTCTCTCTCTCTCTCTCTCTCTCTCTCTCTCTCTCTCTCTCTCTCTCTCTCTCTCTCTCTCTCTCTCTCTCTCTCTCTCTCTCTCTCTCTCTCTCTCTCTCTCTCTCTCTCTCGGAGGCTCTCGGACTCCTCGGCGGCCCCTAGTGTGTGTGTGTGTGTGTGTGTGTGTGTGTGTGTGTGTGTGTGTGTGTGTGTGTGTGTGTGTGTGTGTGTGTGTGTGTGTGTGTGTGTGTGGTGGAGGGGCCCTTGTGCTGCATAACAGTCCCCAACAATCAGGCAGGAATTCCTGACCGTGCTAATGAGAAGCATCCACCTCCACCTCCTCCTCCACCCAGCGCGGTCCCCAGACACCGAGCATGCAGGCAGGAATGCCTGCCTCCTGTCACTCAGACGGTAGCGTGGAGTGCTATTAGCGGCTCATTAAATGACTGACTGGCTGGCCGGGCTGTATCAATTAGGGGATAGTTGATGTATTTGTTATTGTCAGAGTTGTTCTGTTTGAGATCACAGCTCTCTCTCTCTCTCTCTCTCTCTCTCTCTCTCTCTCTCTCTCTCTCTCTCTCTCTCTCTCTCTCTCTCTCTCTCTCTCTCTCTCTCTCTCTCTCTCTCTCTCTCTTTGGGGGGGGGATGTAAATCTCCCTATAAACAGGGGGTAACAAAAGTACAGCGAAGCATGAAATATACATACCAAATTATGGAAAGTTAAGTGTTGGATAAGTTATTTATACGTAATAGTCATTTTATTAGTAGTAGTAGCAGGAGTAGTGATAGTAGAAGTAGTTACATGATTGGTATTAGTATTAGTATTAGAATAAGTATGAGTAGTAGCATCAGTATTCTTCTTATGTATTATTATTATTATTATGAAAATACAGAGAAATTGACAAGTGTTGCCATCTGGAGGAAATTTGAAGTACTGTCAAAAATAGTTTTTATCGTTCTTTATGCCTAAATGTCGAAGTGTCAGCAGATTGTATATTGGACCATAATACAGTAATACAGAGGAACAAAGCTTTTCATAAACATATATTTCAACTGTCACGAGACAACCTCAGCTGCGTTGGACTTTCCATTTTGAAAGTTAACAAACTGGCACATCTCCAGCCGGTAAATCATTACAGTGTGATCAGGTGCAAATAGGGATATATCAACACATAAACTGATAATATGTCCCTTTGCACAATAAAGAAATCAAATTTGTTTAACAGCCACTGTTCTCCCAACCTCATCGCGAATGCACACAATATTCCCACTGACTCATTGTCCCCAGCCAGCTAGGTAAATCTCAGGCAAATTCTTTTTGTTTTTCACAAACATTATTCCCCATTCCTGAATGTAAATTGAGATAACAACCCACTCCTTTGCATGCATATCTGATGCTAACAATAGCTTGATTCAGGTCACAATGCCATCCATCGCTCTTTGTCATGACAGTGGGATTGTTTTGGTAACGCATGTTGCCCCAAACACAAGGCCGTCGAGCGGTTCATAGCTGTGTGGACAGCGCTGTTTGCCAGCAGAATGCTTATTTGAATGGGAAACAGCGGTCCCCAGATAGAGGCTCCTCCAGGCTATGTGCCCTACTTTGACTCTGATTTGACTCTGGGGTGGGGGTGGGGGTGGGGGGTTGGAGGTGGGAGAGCGAGTGGGGGGATGGGGGGTGGTGTTGCAGTGGATTTATAAGGGTCTGCGTTGTGGGGCGGGAGGCGGGGGGTGGGTCTCCCCCTCCCCTCCTCCCCTCCTCCCCTCTCCCCTCTCCCCTCTCCCCCCTTCCACCGCCCCCTTGCCCACTGCTGAAAAGGCCCATTCCATGGATCCCTGTTAGCTGTCTATTATCCCCGGTCTCCAGGGGGCTGCTAAATAGAGGGCATGTGTTAGGCAGACATTTATCATGTAATTACAGCACTAGAATCCGTTTCTGATGGTGTGTGATGATTACTAATAATTACAGTGCATTTCACGCCTCCACGGGGCCCAGATGGGGTCCCACGGCGTCAATACAAAGAAAGGGAGGGGGGTGGGGACGGGATGGCGGTCACAATGGAGGAAGGGAGGGAGATGGATAGAGAGAGGCAAAGAGTGATGGCAAAAAAAAGCGCAGGGTTAGTGTCTTCCTTTCTTGCCATTTAGAGGTTGCTCATTAGCTAAATGAATTGAACCATATGTGTCCACTTCCTAATTAACTGCCTCAGATCAGAGTGGTGGAGAGGATAGGAGAGGAGAGATGAGGGGATGAGAAGAGAGGAGAGGAGAGGAGAAGAAAGGACAGGAGAAGAGAGGAGAGGAGAAGAGAGGGGATGAAAGGAAAGGAAAGGAACTGGCAATGATCTGAACAGTGTGACTGAGGTGAAAAGCAGATTAAGAGTTTAGCCTTGTCAATATTACCCCCTCCATATTTAATTTGATTTTCAAGATTTCCCTATAGCAATATCAATAAATTAATGTATATTTTTATCATCATAACATATTTTACCATAATAAATTACAGTTTTAAACAACAATTGGCATCATAATAATTCACCAAAATATAAAAAAATGGGCCAAACGGTTCAACCTGAACCTAAAAAAGCTTTGCAATAAGTGATAGCGCCATAACTTTGTTGTGTAACCATTATATACATTTACACAGTGCAGAAATAATGACCTGCATTCGCTTTGTGTGATTTGTGCTGCTGGCCCAACTGATATAGGGTCAAGCTGAAGAGACTCCATGTGCTTTGGGAAGGACTGAATGAATTCACCGGGACAGGGGTTTAAATAAAGAAGAGGAACAGTGCAGTGTGGGGGCAGCCTTCTCTCCTCTGATAGGCTGGAGGGGAGGGGAATGTGTCTATGGTCTGTTACAGCCACACTGGGTGAATTACAGAGGGCTGCCGTTGTATTTCTGCCCACTATAGGAACCCGGGGTAAATCACGGTATAGGCTGAATGACCACAGGCCGGTGTGTGTGTGTGTGTGTGTGTTTATGTGTGTGTGTGTGTGTGTGTGTGTGTGGATCTGTGCTTGTACAGGATTCAGTACCATGGTATAAATCTTAAATTAAAGGTTTTTGAAAGGATTGGAGCGACTTCTAGTGTCTGAACGGAGTGGGGGGTCCTCAGACTTGGGGATGTGGACCGGTCTCTCTGCGTGCACTCTGCTGTGAAGACTACAGCAGGACAAGCAGGGAGGGGGGGGGAGGGGGGGGGGGGTTGCTCATGGCCGGGGAAACTTCAAACGAGTGAGGGCTGCAGACGCGTTTACTTTGCAGCAGTCCAGCAGAATCCACAAGGAGAGTGGCAGCACTGGGCGGCTGGGTTGTGCTGGGAAGCAGGGGGGGGGGGGGGGGGGGGGGGGGATGTCTGTGTCCGTGAGTGTAGGGGGCCGGGGGCGGGAGAGGACTGTCCTGTTTAATAGAAAACAAATTGCTCTCCACTTCTCACTGACACAGATAGCGGGCCATTTGTGCCTGCTGGCTATTGTTGGTAACAACAGAGAGGAAATATGCTCATCCCGGCCAGGGGTAGAGTTCGTGGGGCTTTTTCTGCTTTTCTTTTCTGTTTTTTGTTACATGGCTGATACCTTAACCCCCCTCAACCCCCCTACCCTACCCTTCCCTACCCTAGCCTACCCCCCCCCCTCCCCCCCCCTCCCCTCCCCCTAGTCCCAGAACAAGCAGGCCGCTTAAGTAGTTCGGGTACCAGCTACATTCGGCGAGATTAAAGGTCCCCGCTTCTGGGCCCGAGTTAAATTGCCTCCACTGAGGTGAAGGCGGGAGGGGGTGGGGGGTGGGGGGTGGGGGTGGGGGGGGTTGTTCGCGGGCAGGTGGGTGGAGTGTTCCTTGGGCTTGGGTGCTTGGTGCTGCGGGGGGGTTATGAATGGGCGTCTTGTGAAGGCCCGGCGAGGCGAAACGCTTTTCGGGACAGCCGGCAGGTCTCTCCTCCGCACCACAAGAACCTGAAAGGAAGTCTTTTGGGGTTGGGGGGGGGGGGGGGGGGGGGACCACTACCCACCCCCTCTTCCCTTTTACTATCTCCGCCTTTCGTTGTTGTCGTGGTGATGGTGGTGTGGTGGTGCGGTGGGTAAATGAGAGCAAGAACGCACGTACACACACACCCACAGAGACAAACACACACACTCAAGCACGCACGCACACACTGTTGACCCTATAGAACATGGCCCTACAGACGCTGCACACTCAATGCACACAGAGAGTACAGGGGAGGTCTGTGTAACCGGGAGCCACAGCGCACCTGTGCGGCCCACTCACTTACACCGGGACTGGCCGAGGTGAATGGAGGCGGGACTGGGGGGGGGGGGGGGGGCTGGGGCAGAGTCCCGGGAGGCTGCGAGACACAGGTGATTGACATCTGACACATAGCCCAGCTCTGCCTCTCACACAAGCGGCATTGATTGGCAGCTGTGTCCGTGGTGTCGTGGTAACAACAGCGACTAACTTTGGAGGAATTCATTACACAAAGTGCTCACGCCGTCTAGCATGATGGATGTGAATGATTGATTCAATCAAAGTGCAAAGAACATGTTGTTGTTTTTTACCCATCACACAGAAATACACAAAATTGTCATCCCACATGCCGCCTCCCCCATACACACAAACACACATACATAGACACACACACACACACACACACCACACCCACGTTGAGACTCTCTCCCTCTCTCACCATGTCCTCTGCATCACCCTGGTGGTTTTGTTGCGCTCTGAATGACAGAGTTTAAACACGTCTGACTCACAGACCTCTTTGCCAAGGCAAGGGGTCAAGTGCAAGGGTCAAAGGTGAACTCTGTCTCACTCTCACCAGATCGAATTTCAGGCGTCCGGAAATATATTACAGTCGCTTATTTTCAGCTAACTGAACTGAAATCGAATCAAATATAAATGTCTCACGACAATTTACATCCGTCTTGACCTACGGGCTCTGTGTCACTCAGACACACACCAACACACACGATCCATTGCCACTTGGTGTGTGTGTGTGTGTGTGTGTGTGTGAAGTGATATAAAGCGAATGTTTTCATAATCCACATCTTAATTTTCGGCCGCTCTCCGCGCAGCTTAAAGGAAAAGCGATACTCCTGTGACTACTTCAGCGGCCCTGATTGTGTTACCTTTACAATTCTCCCTTTCCCCTCCTGCCTCCTGGGTTCCTCCAGGCTGGAATGCCCGGCCCAGTGCCCTGACTGTCCCCTACTGTGGCTACCCCACCTGCAACTCACTCTGCTCAGCGGACACGGGACTGGTCTCCGTGAATGTCCAGTCCCAAGGGGCGGTCTGGTCACCGTGTACATTCCTTGATACAAGGAAACAAACACAGAAGAAAGCCAATAGTTTGGTGCTAATACGGATGCGGGGAGGACGGGGGGTGGGGGGGGGGGGGGGGGGGGGTATGTTGGTATGTTTGAAGATTGAAATATGGGAATACTACATTTAACAACAATAATAAAGAAATGTTAATTACAGTGTCTAACTTTTGCTGACATGGTAATGAGAATAAACAAATATTTGATGGGCCAAAAATTACCTCTACAGGTGTGTACACAGAGTGAAAAAAACGTTTGGGAACTCCTGGTCTAGTGGTGTGTAGGCTGTTTGACTCATCACAGCCAAAAAGGTTGTGGTTTCGTCTACCTGTAGCCATCCCTTGTTCATGATGCCTATCACCACACCTGCACACATATTGACACACATCTGAATTCACTGTGAGTCTCTTTGGATTAAAGCTTCTGGTAAATGCCTAAATAATTGTGAGTTGTTGTTGCTTGGCAACAATGTCTTGTAGGTTAATTTAAAGGAAAAGACAGCGGACAGCATTTGATTGCGGGGAGATGTTTAGTGTCAGGGACAAGGCCCTTGTTCTGGGTTCAATCCCTGGTGTGCAAAAGCCTACGAGATGTCCATCGCCTAGCTCCTCCTCAATGATCTGTAACTGTATTTACTGGAAGTGGCTTGTTGGTTTGATAAAGGCATCTCATAAAAGAGCAATAACCATCCGGTTCCTATGCTGATGTTGCTTTTTGGCAGAAGTGGGATGTGAGCTGTTTTACATAAACTATATGGGCAACAGCTCATTTGGATAGAGAGCAAAGAGCCCAGGCACAACCAGGTGCATTAAAATGTTAAGGTGAACAAATAAAATAAAATATGACTCATCGGTCCCCGTCATCACTATCTTTTTGAAATAACTGTTGTGTTGCAAATCCGGTTCCATTGTTGATACACAAAACTTGCTCAAAGGGGAAAAGAAATGCAAATAATGTAGGTTCGTCGATGTATATGCTATTGAATTAACATTTATTTCGTTGATGACATGAATCACAAACGCATACGTTTAATACGGGCAGTTAATAAATTCAGAAAAACGTATTTAGCGTACATCATGCAGGGATGCAGAGCACGCGCATCACACACACACATACACACACACACACACACATAACATAACATAAAAAGCACAATGTGACGTTTGATTCATGTTACGCGCTCCTGGACCTATACAATGACAGGTATTCAGACGCAAGGCCGTGGTTGTACTTGTCAGCGGTCACTAGCGTTTTTCTTTTCTTCCTCTAAAATCTGCTTCGCTCACTCCCGGGGGCTTGGGAGGGGGGCTATTTGTCTGTCATGGCCTGTAAGGTGGGGGGAGAGGGAGAGGGTTGCTCACTCCCCCCCCCCCCCCCCCCCCCCCCCCCCAGTCTATTACACTGACAGAGGCCTCATTAGCCACAAGGCATACCAGTGGCTTCATGAATTTGGTCCACTGTTTGCCTCTGGGCCTTGAGGGGGGGGGGGGGGGGGGGGGGGGGGGGGGTAGCAAGACTCCCTTTGGCGATAGCGGCAGAGACGCTGAGATTTTTCTTTGGAGTTATTAATTTGATAAATATATTAATTATGACCTGGAGATGACAGTCCAATCAGATTGTCAGGCGCCCAGACGCGAACCCTCTCCCCCACTAACACCACCACCTCCCCAAATAGCCCCCCCACACCCAGCAAAGCTCTCTCTCTCTCTCTCATTGGCGATAAGTCTTCTCAGGTTTCGCAAGCTGTCATCTAGCAGGCTTGGTCCTCTTATCAGCACTGGGCCCATTCTAGGAATCATTTCCTGTGTGTCGTAATTAAATGGTGTCTCTCTGATGGTGAATGCCCCCCCCCCCCCCCCTTTTTTTAAACTAGGAACCTCTTGGGGCCTATTTGTGAGTGGATGACCTCTTAGGGTCATGGCAGTAGTTGTGACACAGTGTGGACGCTGGTCCTATCTGATCAGCCTTGACCGCTTGTATGGGATTCAAATCTTTTGTTTGTTTTGCATTTATAAATGACTTGATGAGAACTTATGATGAATTGTCCTCATCAAGACTGTAATAAACAGGCCTATATGAAATTCTAATCAACTGTACACTTCAACATCTATGGATAGTCACATTAAGGAAACTGGCAAGATCCAACTGTCTTGGGACGTCTTTGTATTTTGTATTAATTTGATTTTGTTTCCCCTTTGTGTAGCCAGATACACCTGCTGTAAAAAGTTCCTGAGACCAAATACAGCAAACATGTCAACTGAGTAGAAAACGGAGACAGAGCATAGCGGAGACACAGAACGAAGAGACAGAGAGGAGAGACAAAGTGGAGAGACAAAGTGGAGAGACAGAATGGAGAGACAGAGCAGAGAGACAGAGCAGAGAGACAGAACGGAGAGACAGAGAGGAGAGACAAAGTGGAGAGACAGAATGGAGAGACAGAGCAGAGAGACAGAGCAGAGAGACAGAACGGAGAGACAGAGAGGAGAGACAAAGTGGAGAGAGAATGGAGAGACAGAGCAGAGAGACAGAGCAGAGAGACAGAACGGAGAGACAGAACGGAGAGACAGAGAGGAGAGACAGAACAAAGAGACAGAGAAGAGAGACAGAACAGAGAGACTGGGCGGAGAGACAGAACAAACAGACAGAGTGGAGAGACAGAGTGGAGAGACAGAGCAGAGAGATCGGACAGAGAGACAGAGAGGAGAGACAGAGAGGAGAGACAGAACGGAGAGACAGAGAGGAGAGACAGAACAAAGAGACAGAGAAGAGAGACAGAACAGAGAGACTGGGCGGAGAGACAGAACAAACAGACAGAGTGGAGAGACAGAGTGGAGAGACAGAGCAGAGAGACCGGACAGAGAGACAGAGAGGAGAGACAGAGAGGAGAGACAGAGTGGAGAGACAGGGCGGAGAAACAGAACACAGAGACAGAGCTCTCCATATGAGTTGTAGTAGGCCCCCTGGAACCGGCCAATCTACCCCCCTGATACTACTGGCCCTTGTCTGACAGCCTTCTGGGCCTTTAAAAGGAGTGATAACTTAATTTCTACTCATGTCAACACTGCCCGAGGGGCCAAGAGGAAACTGTGGGCCTTTTGTGTGTATGTCATATCGCCCCCTGCTTAAAGCTGCCCCAAGAATGAAAAATATTTAAGTAGCTTTGATGTCCCCGGTTGTGTTGAGCTCCTCTGATGAGCGAGCGAGTCTGTCTGACTGCGGTCTTGTTATGCTCCACCTCCTCCACCTTAACATTATGTATTCATGTACGCACATACACATGCATGGGCTCCTACTACCATGCATGTATACATAGATGGACATACATTGTGTAAACCAGTACACATGCCCATGCTCAAGCAACAACGCACGTATAATGAATAATCGTATGAATATACTTGAACTTATTTAACAGATGCTTTTATCCAAAGAATAAACTGCTGAGAAGTGATCAAAGTTTACAATCAATATTTGAGCGACTACAAAAATCAAGGATATAATTGAAAATTGAAATGAAAAATAAGTGATGCATCTGACCCTACATGATGATGATGACGTGTGTGATGATGAGGATGTGTGTGTGTGTGTGTGTGTGTGTGTGTACATGCGTGACTGTGTGTGTGTGTATGCCTGACCCTCCCTGTTTGTTTACACGTGAGCGGTGTGTTTACATGTACGCTGCGGGCCGTTTTGTCCCCTTTTTGCAGCAGCAGCAAATACAAGTGCATGGCTTGTGTGATTGGACCCCCAAGCCCCCAGAGGGCGTTGACAGCCGTTTCTATCTGCCAATCTCCCTGTGGATATTGTTGCAGTACTGGCAGACAGACAGGTAGAGCTCCAAGTCCCTGACAGATGCCCTCCATCAGCAGCTTATCATTTCCATTTAAAGCCTTTCATCTGCGAGCGTACAGTCGATTCCTTGGTAAGTCCCAAAAAATGAGCCGAATAAGGACTTATTACTTCATGTCAACGCGTTCCCGTTTTGTTGTGGGGTTTTCGTGTGTGCAAACTACCCATTGCGATGAGACGATAGAGCAAACCATCAAGACAACATGAGCCAGCTTTAAAGGAGTTGGCGGTGTGTCATTTTCTGTTTAGGGAGGGAAGACTTTCAGAACGCTCCCTTCGTTGTCCCCCAGTTCTGTCAGAGTCAGAGAGCCACTCTGGTTACCGGCGTTCTCCATGCACATAGCCACTCAGCGACATATACGAGAAAGAAGAATGCACGCAGTATTCCATAAGTGTCTGTTGAAAAGCGCCGTCCTCACAACGTCTCATTTCCTGTCACGAGATGAGATGGCCCCCTAAGGCATCCGGATGGGCCACCTAAATACAGATTAACTCTAGACATCATCGCTGTAGCTCAGCCGCTACTCAATCAGCATGCATGCGTTTGTGTGTGTGTGTGTGTGTGTGTGTGTGTGTGTGTGTGTGTGTGTGTGTGTGTGTGTGTGTCTGTCTGTGTGTGTCTGCATGTGTACTATTAAAATGTCAGTGCAATTTTGATTTGCACCAACATTTTATTTAGCATATTCTTCAACATAGTGAAGAAACATAGTGTTTCAAAACGATCATTTAAATCTGTCTGAATCAAGCCTTTATCATTGTACCTATATATTATTTAATTTCATTCCATTGTAGTTCTGTTCAAAATGAAGGAAGTTTTCGACGATTCTACACGCAACGCGAAGCACAGCTTTGCCAGGTATGTTGGCAGGTCCAACTGTGGCTGTCTGTTGTGCTCTGTTCTAGCCTTTCAAAGAGAGGCTTTAAGTGCAATTCAACTCACAATTTCCTCTTTTAGCTCTATAGTAAGACACACCGTCATCCAGCTCCCCCCTCCCCACCCTGAACCCACACCAACTTCCTGCTCAGAGACCCACAAGTGTACACTAAAGCGGTCAAGAATCCAGATAAGTGCAGCCTTAAACCCAATTTCAGATCGACTGCCTCCCCTCCCCGCTTAATCTACCTTAATCGCACAATAAGACTTTATTTATTCAGTATGTGGCTTTGGGGTTGACCAGTGGCAATGAGGTGAGGTTGCACTTTGTAGGACTCCGATTTATGCAGAGCATAATCCTTGAGGAGAAGGCAAGACATAGCGACAGGAAGGAGGACGGATGGATAAAATGGGAGGAAGGGAGTGAGACGTCGAGAATGAGGGAGAGGGAACGAGAGAGGCTGAGGGAGGGAGAGATAGAGAATGAGATCGAGCGATAGGCAGAGTGAGAGAGAGAGAAAGAAAGAGAGATAGAGGGAGAGAGTGGGAGAGAGAGAAGAAGACAGAATGTTATCAGGGAACCTTTACCTGAGGTAAAGTAACACCATAAGAAACACTAGGCTAATCCTCTTGGTTTTAATGGTTTTGAAATGCTATCAAAGATTAGGTAAACAGTGCATTTGATTAATGGGGAAAGAAGTCAATTGGCCATGGAGCGTGAAGCGCCACACAATGCCTCTTTCATGTGTTGGTCAAACCAAGTGCACAGGCACTATTGTGGCAGTCCTGCTACTGGCTGCCTGGCTCTTTATTTACGTTTTCAAACTGTATCACACACTTGCAAAATGATGGCCGATTGGGGGAACTGCCTTAGCGCATGAAGTGAAAAATAGATAAAAAGGAATCTGAAGATATCACCTGCACTTGATGCACTTAGGGGGGACATTTAATACCATGAGTATGTTAATGGTATTGCCTATTTGGAATATGGATAGTGCTGTTCAAGCACCGTATCACTGAGCACCTCAGAAGATACGCTATGTTTAAATTAGGGCAGCTTGCTGTTTCTTTAAAATTTTCTTTCAATCTTCCACTCAAGTGCATAATTCACCCCCTGGCTGAAGCTCTTGGGATAGGCTGGAGCGGCCGGGGAAGGGGCGAGCGCTGCTATGTCCCGCGAGAGACGGACTCTCCCCAGGTAAAGGTCAGGTAGCCCAGGTGCTTACCCCCTCCACTTGACTCCATTCCAGCGGACTGTGGCTAAAGCTAATTCTGCAGTGACCCGTTCAAACGCAATGTCATCTCTGCCTGCGCCATCCAATCTCCCAGCGCCCCCCGACCCAACTTCCACCACCACCACCACCACCACCTCCCTTCCACCGCCCCCGACGGAAGAAAAACCTCCTTTGCCTGGACAAGGCCTTTCGTTCTTGTGAACAGACACGACTCGACGGTGTGGTTCTTTGGACTGCTAAGGGCCTGTCGGTTCATTTCTTCAGCACATCGTGCTCCCTTCCCCTGTTCCATTTGACACGTGCGCCTGTTATGCACCCACGTGCATGCACATGCACACACACACACACACACACACGTACACATACACACACGCACACACACAAACGCATACACATACACACGTGTATGCACACGCACGCACACACAAACAACACACACAATGGCACACACACACACACACTCACAAGTGTGTCATATTTTTAAGGGGAATAAAAGTAGAAAGTTAGTTTACTTTATAACCATAACGTGTTCCTACTTTCTACTGCCTTCGCCGTTATTTTACTGTTTTGGTATTACCGGATAAACAGGACTGCGCCTGGTTGCAGTAACCAATCACAGGCCTGGACCACTCTCACTTGACTTCCCTTGTGCTCTCGCACCCCGGCACACACACACAAGCACTCAAACAAGCACGTATGGACACACACACACACACACACGCACGCATGCACGCATGCACGCACACACTGTAAGCCCAAAAGGAGATCACACTCATCAGAATACCAGAAAACCCACGGCGGTTGCTAATCCCTTCAGCCGGTAGCAGTGGGTCACAATAGGCAGCAGTAATATCCCCCTCCCCCCCCCCCCCCCCCCCGTTCCTGCTATCACCTGCCCATTTACTGACACGCTACCCCCTCCAGCTCTTTCACTCACCCTCCCTCTCTCTCCCCAGCTCCTTCCCCTCGCTCTCTTCTCTCCCCTAACCGCTAATCCTCTTTAAGGACATTACCTGCTAATATAGCCAGTCAGTGGGTATAAAAGTGGCAGCTATCTGGTTGTACAGCCCGCCAGCATTATACAGCCCAACAGGCCCTGAATGGATGTATAGGCAAATGGGCGATGGGCCTTTGACCCCACATACCATCCAAGTCCATATCCGTCTTCATGGATGTTCCAGGAAGGGGGCTGGGGATGGAGGGGGGTAGTCTGTGATGAGGAGTTCCTGGGTGGCTTGAGGTATAGGCGCGGAACACGCTGAACGTACCGAATGTCGCCAGCTGTGAGCGATGTCTGCACAGTAGAAGTGCTAGAATCGTGCATCATCGTATTACACATCGATCGCCCATACTTATTGCATATTCATGAATGAAATGAATGTACCAATTGTTATTATAATAATAATAATTGATGCCATTTGGTGGACACTTTGCATTCAAATAGTTATTATACTGTGAGAGCATGCATTCTTAGCACGGGTGAGCAGATGCAGATGGAAGACAGATGCTTGAATGAGTTGAATGTCCAAACACATTGTAATGCACAGCAACTACCCTCAACCCCTCAACTCTAAAGCTGACGTTGACATGTAAGCATAAACTAATTGCTTTGCCAACATTCAAGAAAATGTTAAATGGCAGTTTAAACCGAGCTCGCTCACAGGACTGATAACGATCACTTGTTGCCTTGGCCTCAAGGCGTTTCTGCTGTTCATTTAATTCCTAATGGAGTCCTACTGACATTGCTTTTAATGTGAGAACACTGACTGAGCCGTCTAGACTGCTCAAACACTTCCACCACTCACATCTGCTCTCAGTCAGCCTCTACAGAAAGGACAGAGCGTCCTCTGCTGGCAACTAATGACATGACGAAACAATAATAAAAAGAAGACATAGATACTAGATTATGAGTTTTGTGTGTCCAGGCATTATTGTATTCTGATATTTTTCCCAAATTAATGAAGTAAAATTACAAGACTTGTGACGTGTTAGAAAAGTATAGATTATAAATAGAAACAATATAGTAGTAATGTGTAGCGCACATGAGTAATTTATTTTAAGGTGTAGTGGGGTCGAGCGTGTGAGGAGCACCCCTACTGCAGATGCCAACTTCATATTGCTACTCTTTCTGTTGATTGGTTATCTTATTTATTCTATTGGATTTATTTATTTTGTTTACAGTGGAAGCACTATGGAGTAAAGCGTGAGGAAAAACAAAGGGATGCAAATTTTGTTTTTTGAAGCATGTCATGTAATTTATAATCTACAGATAGAGAAATGGAGAAAGAGAAGGGTAGGTGAGGGAACAAGATGTAGAGGAAGAGATGGAGAGAGAGTGGGAGATTGTTCATAACTCAATTGTAAAGGTTATCCTCATTTGTTTGATTAGCCTGCCCGTTCTATATTTTTCAAAACGTTTTTTCATTACTTTGCACTGGCCTGCGCACCCTTAGACATATTAAGATGGTAAGAAACTTGTACTTTGAGTAATTTATTAAACAGGTAATTTTCACTTTTACTTGAGTAGGTTTCCCAAATAAATGTCCCTTTTACTTTTATTTATTATCGGAGTAATTGCACTTTACTTGAGTATATATTCAGTACTATACCCACCACTGATAGTGTTGCTTTCAAGTAATATAATACAGCCTACATAGGAGCTGTTTATTTTATATCCACAAGGGGGCAATACCGTATCATTGTATCATTCTCGTTTCTCGTTACCAAGATAGACATGAGCGCTCGCTCACGCGTGTGCACCGTGGCTGTAATGATGTGATACAGCCCAAAGTGACGAGCATCACCAACGTCCGTGATGCATCACAGCGTCCATCCACCCACGTTCCAGACAAGGGGGTGGTTGTGGTGAGTGGGAGGGTGGGCACGGGGAGATGCCTCGTGACAACGTGGGCTCCTATTCATGGGGGGCAGATAAAGGAGAACCCCACTCCACTCATTTTGTGAGTCGACGTCGGAGCTTCCTCGGAGCCCCGTTTCTGAATTTCATTCGGAACATAAAATGAGACGTTAAGAGAAAGATGGGGAGAGAGCAAGGGGACAACAGGACATATTGAAGCAGGGCGAGAGTTGAGACAGAATGACAAGTAGACAAGGGACAGGAAATAGAAAACAGGCAGGACATTGGCTGACTGGTCTTTGTAGAGGGGATCTTTGGATGTCACTCCAAGTATTAGCATTGGATGTCACTTCTAAAATAAAATAAACTAACGTTTGTTTCAGATTCCTTTAGCTACTATGCAACCTATCCATCTTTTTGTTTCTGATTGTGTGATGGCATTAGTTATTTGTCCTTAGAAACCCTTATTGATGGTTTGCTTTGACCCTTTAGATAAAGCAGACTGCTGGGCGGCGATGGATTACAGAAGATGTTTCAACCTGATTTCATGTCTTCTTTGCAAACACTGGCCGTAAAATATACATTTAGAAACTATCGGAACCAAATGTCTTTAATATAGGATCAAACTAAATAAAAAGTAATTGTATAACAGTGAACTCAAGCAAACATACTATGATAAATGTCGACTTGTATTTAATTTAGTTTAGAAAAGTATAGCCTATTACAAACTCCACCCAAAATGCTCAATAAAACACCAGCCACCACCATTTGGGATTGATAAAGTCTTAGTCTACAGTTTGCTGGGAGGTTAAATGAGGAAGCTCTACTCCCATTTCACTTTGAATTCCCCTATGAATAGCCCAATGGCACCATAAAGACTTTATCTGCAGGATAACCGTGTGCAAATGTGTGTGGGTGGTTTAAATGGGAATTGTATTGATGTTAATAAAACAAAGTCCATGACAGCAAATTAAGAAAGATTTTTTATTTATTTTGAAATTCTACAAGAGTTACACAGATCACCCTGCATAGAAAAAAATAAATAAAACATTTAAAGTAGGTTTATTGACAAGTTAAAGTTGGCTACTCAATTTTGAGTATGTGTCAAGTGTTTTTCAGCCTCACTTCTTGGTCTCTTTGGATGAAAAATATATGTAATCCCTGTGTGAAAAAAAGAAAGAATTATGAGTGTTTCTAGCTAGGGGGGTACAATGGGGGGGTGGGGGATTGGTATAAAATGGAGTGTAGGTGTGTAGTTGGAGCCCAGGGTCTTCCTGGTGGGGGCGTGGGTCACTGGTCCAGATCGACCGGAGAAGTTATACAACGCAAACAAAATATATGTTTTAATATGTTGTCGCCAGGTGTAACGGAATCCAAATAAGTACAAGTCAATTAAGATGTTTTCAGAAAATACTTTTGGCCTCCTTTAAGAGTAGCAGCCAATACTGATCAGATCTCTCACCTGGTTCTTTGCACCGTCTCCGCCAGGGCAGACCAAGGGACACATCAGGCTTTAGGTTAGCTAGTTTAATATTGGTAAACGATTAAGGATAGTTGTAGGTATAACGTTTTAAAATGGTAAGGTTTAGGGTTAGAGATGTTTACGTTAAAGTTAGAGAGGTTTACGTTAAAGTTAGAGATGGTTAAGTTTAGGTCCTAGGTTAGAGAGGGTTAGGTTTAGGTCCAAGTTTAGAGATGGTTAAGTTTAGGTACTATGTTAGAGGGTTTAGTTTAGGGATTAGGTTAGAGATGGTTAAGTTTATGTACTAGGTTAGATAGTTAAGTTTAGGTCCTAGTTTAGAGATGGTTAAGTTTAGGTCCTAGGTTAGAGAGGGTTTAGTTTAGGGATTAGGTTAGAGATGGTCAAGTTTAGGTACTAAGTTAGGTTGAGGGGTTTGATGGTTAAGTCTAGTTTAGGGCTAGGGTTTGTTGCCAGCTGTGCCCCTTTAGTCCCTCCTGTCTGCTGCACGTCCAACAGGTCTTCCATCATCTGAAAGCAGATAATGAAACTTTGAGCCCTGAGGCCGAAATAATAAACACAATGGTACATATATAAACAATGCTAAAGCAAGCAAGCAAATATGTATATGATGTGGGACAAAGACATGTGCAGCAGTAGAAAACGTACAATATATAATCCTACACCTACTAGAGAGTGCAAAACTAGCAGTAAGAGCAGGAATCTTTATTTATTGGCCATAAGGGCAGTGATGCACAACATTTGCATCTGAGTAGAATTGCCAAAATCTACTGAGAGCTTCTTGAAATCCAAGTCCCTTCTGTACGCAGCAAGTACGGTTTAAGATGGCACTAGTGTCAAAATAACATACTTCCCAACCAAAACTCACCAGGTGGAATAAACCCTAAATTACAATTTCAAGTATAGCATCTCACCAGGGTCCACAGGTTGGTACTTTAAGCTGCTGTACTGCTCCGGGCCACCGCTCCAGGTCCAGGGGTCCAGAGTCCAGCCACCGCTCCGGGTCCCGGGGTCCAGGATCCAGCAACCGCTCCGGGTCCATCCACAGCTCGTGGCTGCAGTCCTGGGGTTTAAATATTACCATTTAGTAGACTCTTCGGTGACGCTTGTTGATTTTGGACACTCCAGTCTGAAGAGTTTACCGTCACTGGAGGAGGAGCTAGCCCTCTTCATGCGAGCCGTCATCACCAGAACCTCCAGAAGAACAGCCACCTGCATTGTCTGCGTCAATTCTGAAAGTTAAAAACACCAGTCAATCATGGATCAAATACCAAATCACCACTACAGGGACATCCTGAAGCTAGTCCAAGTGAAGGCTGGTTTAATGTAAACCAAGACTTCTATATGCATTAGGTTATTTACTAGGTGTACGTTGCTGTTAGCATCATACAATTCATCCTGAACTAAATTTAGCAAAGAAAAAAAATGTAAAAGATCTTATCCTTCCACATCTGTACTGCTCCTGGTCTTCAACGTCTGTAGACTGTACCCCTCCTGGTCTCCCCTCCTGGTCTCCCTTCCGCCTACAGCACCAGTCCTAGATTGCAAAAGATACATTGGATTTGTCAAACACTGTATAACACTGCAGAGGTCAAACATCCTCTGCTTGAAAGCTACCTCTACCTTCTAGGAGGGAGTATCCAACGTAGTCATCCAAGTCAGAGCACTGGTGATAAAAATAAACAAAAAACCCAAGTAAGTACATGATCAACGGTTCCTTTAAGCTTTTTGTAAAAGTAATAACTCACCCTTATGAAGGCCAGTATGACCTACGTCTGGCAAGATTGTTGTGGTTCAGTCGGGGAAACCTGACCAACACAAATCAATAAATAGTGACTACATTTCAGTTCAATGATCAAGTGCTTCAGTGAATTGACTAGGAGCGGTAAACCTTACTTGCCTTTGCCGGTGTCTGTAGAAATCTTCCAATGACCTTGGTAAAATACAAATTATAAATATATCTAGATATAAAATGCAGAAATATGTGTGTCGGACTGAGCAGATTATAAACTGAATAAACCAGCGTAGATTTTACGTTGCCTGATTCTAAAGTCGTAGTTATATTGTGTGTACCAATATAACGTTAACTACAAATATCAGTTATTTTGGCACAAACCAGTTCAACACAGTCAGTTGACAGTGGCCCATATGAAAAGGGCCACGTCAGAGGTAAAGCAAATGCCACACTGCACAGAATAGAAGCGCATTGCACAGAACCACTGCACAGAATAAAACCACACTGCACAGAATAGAAGCGCATTGCACAGAACCACTGCACAGAATAAAACCACTGCAGAGAATAGAAGCACATTGCACAGAATAAAACCACACTGCACAGAATAGAAGCGCATTGCACAGAACCACTGCACAGAATAAAACCACACTGCACAGAATAGAAGCGCATTGCACAGAACCACTGCACAGAATAAAACCACTGCAGAGAATAGAAGCACATTGCACAGAATAAAACCACACTGCACAGAATAAAACCACACTGCACAGAATAGAAGCACATTGCACAGAATAAAACCACATTGCACAGAATAAAACCACACTGCACGAAACCACACTGCACGGAACCGCACTGCACAGAATAAAACCACACAGAATAGAAGTGCATTGCACAGAATAAAACCACATTGCACAGAATAAAACCACACTGCACAGAATAGAAGCAGCACATTGCACAGAATAAAAGCGCATTGCACAGAACCACTGCACAGAATAAAACCACACTGCACGGAATAAAACCACACTGCACGGAATATAACCACACTGCACGGAATAAAACCACACTGCACGGAATAAAACCACACTGCACGGAATAAAAACCACACAGAACCGAATTGCACAGAATAGTCAAAATAGTAAAACCAGATTGTGTTTGTGCCACACTTTAATACGCCACCATGGTAACCAGTTTTTTGTTGCCAGTTTTCCCACGGTCGTTTTGTTGCAAAAGGTTACCACAAACAGTTTCCTGTGCTTTACAAATGAGGTTATAGTCATGAGGGGTAGTCAAGTCAGTCAATTAGTCAACCCCTCTGAATACAAAACCAGTACACAAACCCACTACAACACGGCTCACCTGAAGTAGCCTAATCACGTCTAAACCACTTCAACCAGAAGACCATTAGGTAACAATACTTTTGGGACTCACTGCGGGGTTCCTCGTTAAAACTCCCCCGTTGGTGGCCACGTTGTCCGGATTGTTAAAAACACAAAAGTCCTTTGATTTTGGTCGCGACGGATAAACTAAACGCACAATCTAGATCGCTTGCTAAACTACGCTAATCCCAAACTTGGACTCGCAGTACGACGCTAAAAGTAACCATGCCCCACATCATGTATGCGTTAATATAGAGGAGCTGAACTTAATTAAGCACTAATGAGAACGAGCTTTTGATTGGCTGTGAGGCTACTTTATCGTTATAGTAGCCTGTGCATCGTGGGCTATAGTAGGCCTATAGTATAGTTATTTTTTTTAAAGAATATATTATTTAGTATTCGGATTCAGATGAAGGAAACCCATCCCCTAAATATGTGCAATCTAGGTTATAGGGCTGAACGCATCTACCATGCTAGAGAAAAAGGGACATACCCAGTGATAACAAACCCGAATATCAAGGTTGAAATCTGGTTGAAATCATTGTGAAATATGGAAGCACGTTTCAAACCAGATTTAGCCCTGTTTTAGCCGGCGAAAATGGGTCTACAATTTCGACCGTAACTAATTGACGTATTTTACACGTCTTTTAATCAGAAAAATGCTCACTGGTTCAAAAACTCATCACAGTGAGCACAAACTCAAATATTAACCTTCAAATATTGCTGAAATATGGAATACACATCCAAGCAGTCATGTAACGTTAGTCCTTATTTTTGACCAGCGAAAACGGGTCTACAATATCACGTCTAACGGTAACCATGGACGTCTTTTAAACCTCTTTTCAACAGAAAAATGCTCATATATTTAAAATGTGTTTACTCTTCACACTATATAACTGCATTTAATATTAGATCGTGTTAAAATATGGCTTGCAAGGGGATCACTATGAACAAAAGTCCATGCCTTAAAAATCCCAAATCAACTTCTCACGCATGCGCAGGAAGAACGTCGATCTCACCAGTAAGGGAAATAAATATTTCATACACAGTGCGTGGGTCCGTACCTCCTGCTGTACACGAACTGCTCAGGCTCAGAACCTTGCAAATGGGCAAATCACGTCACGTTTACGACCAAGCTTACGCCAAGGCAAGGGTTACCTGTGGAACGCCCCTGACGATGAATTGGGTTCCCTTTATATCAAACGTAAAGAAGACGTGGAAGTACACGAGGTTTTCTTCGCTTTGAACTAAGGCATATTTGACGTCGTTGGCTCTTTCATGAATATGTTTTTGTACTGAATGCTGCACAATAAGCGTAGTCAGAGCAGAGACTAGCTTGCTAGCTGGCTAAACTATTAGCATTGTTTGGAAGACGTCTGTTAGCTATGGCAAAGGGTTACAATATTTGTGTGTGTGTGTGTGTGTGTGTGTGTGTGTGTGTGTGTGTGTGTGTGTGTGTGTGTGTGTGTGTGTGTGTGTGTGTGTGTGTGTGTGTGTGTGTGTGTGGGGGGGGGGGGGGGGGGGTGTTATTATCATCATGTTAAAACATGATAATTGATTAAAAGACCTACATTCCTATATCTTTGCAGATGCTGTCAAGAACCACATGGCCACGGAGCAGGAAATCTAGCAGACAATGTCCTCACATCGGAAGCAGGGGTTTGAAAATAATTTGGGGGTTTGAAAATACTTGGATTTGGGTTATTCATACTGTTTGTACTGTTCTGTGGTTAGTTGTAATTACTGTTAACATATTTTTTTTTATAAATATGATTTGATACCCCAATTGCATGGATAAATGTAGCCTACTTGTAAGTGTAACATTAACCAATAGAAGGGAGAAATATACACTGCTCAAAAAAATAAAGGGAACACTTAAACAACACAATGTAACTCCAAGTCAATCACACTTCTGTGAAATCAAACTGTCCACTTAGGAAGCAACACTGATTGACAATAAATGTCACATGCCGTTGTGCATGTGAATAGACAATAGGTGGAAATTATAGGCTATTAGCAAGACACCCCCAATAAAGGAGTGGTTCTGCAGGTGGTCACCACAGACCACTTCTCAGTTCCTATGCTTCCTGGCTGATGTTTTGGTCACTTTTGAATGCTGGCGGTGCTTTCACTCTAGTGGTAGCATGAGACGGAGTCTACAACCCACACAAGTGGCTCAGGTAGTGCAGCTCATCCAGGATGGCACATCAATGCGAGCTGTGGCAAGAAGGTTTGCTGTGTGTGTCAGCGTAGTGTCCAGAGCATGGAGGCGCTACCAGGAGACAGGCCAGTACATCAGGAGACGTGGAGGAGGCCGTAGGAGGGCAATACCCCAGCAGCAGGACCGCTACCTCCGCCTTTGTGCAAGGAGGAGCAGGAGGAGCACTGCCAGAGCCCTGCAAAATGACCTCCAGCAGGCCACAAATGTGCATGTGTCTGCTCAAACGGTCAGAAAGAGACTCCATGAGGGTGGTATGAGGGCCCGACGTCCACAGGTGGGGGTTGTGCTTACAGCCCAACACCGTGCAGGACGTTTGGCATTTGTCAGAGAACACCAAGATTGGCAAATTCGCCACTGGCGCCCTGTGCTCTTCACAGATGAAAGCAGGTTCACACTGAGCACATGTGACAGAGTCTGGAGACGCCGTGGAGAACGTTCTGCTGCCTGCAACATCCTCCAGCATGACCGGTTTGGCGGTGGGTCAGTCATGGTGTGGGGTGGCATTTCTTTGGGGGGCCGCACAGCCCTCCATGTGCTCGCCAGAGGTAGCCTGACTGCCATTAGGTACCGAGATGAGATCCTCAGACCCCTTGTGAGACCATATGCTGGTGCGGTTGGCCCTGGGTTCCTCCTAATGCAAGACAATGCTAGACCTCATGTGGCTGGAGTGTGTCAGTTCCTGCAAGAGGAAGGCATTGATGCTATGGACTGGCCCGCCCGTTCCCCAGACCTGAATCCAATTGAGCACATCTGGGACATCATGTCTCGCTCCATCCACCAACGCCACGTTGCACCACAGACTGTCCAGGAGTTGGCGGATGCTTTAGTCCAGGTCTGGGAGGAGATCCCTCAGGAGACCATCCGCCACGTCATCAGGAGCATGCCCAGGCGTTGTAGGGAGGTCATACAGGCACGTGGAGGCCACACACACTACTGAGCCTCATTTTGACTTGTTTTAAGGACATTACATCAAAGTTGGATCAGCCTGTAGTGTGGTTTTCCACTTTAATTTTGAGTGTGACTCCAAATCCAGACCTCCATGGGTTGATCAATTTGATTTCCATTGATAATATTTGTGTGATTTTGTTGTCAGCACATTCAACTATGTAAAGAAAAAAGGTTTTAATAAGATTATTTCATTCATTCAGATCTAGGATGTGTTATTTTAGTGTTCCCTTTATTTTTTTGAGCAGTTTATATATGGTTATGTAGTTAGACATTAGTTAGTTAATAATTGTACACCAAATTAATATATATCTGATATACAGTTGAAATTGAATTCAGTTGAATACGATCACAAAAAGCCGGTGAAAGAACTAACTCAAACTATTTGTGAACGTGTTTTCAAAGCCAAACAATTACATATTTTAAACGTCATTTCAATGGAAAAATGCTCACTGGGATGGGAACATTTCACATTAAACAACCAAAGAACCAAATCAATGGAAAAACACCATGGATTTGTTCAACGGCCAACAAACCTATGACTAAGATTGGTCATGGTATCCATTACAGACAATATGTAGGAAGTTTTACAGTACGACCTAAAATATCTCAGATGCAACCACAAAGATTGAATAATCTCCTAACGGCCATTCTGAAGCAAGGCCCCACTGCAGAAATACAACTGTCGTGATATTATGAAAAGCAAATACGTTTTGCCTGCAGGCTCATCACACAAAAGAGCATTAAGTGTGCCGACCCACTGACAATTTCCTGGCAGATTGCCCTGGGAGGTGAGAATAAGGATAAACACGGTGACTCCGAGAGTCTGCCAGAGGCCTCGCGGCGCTGTGGGTTCCCTTTTCCTGCAGGTACGGGTCCTTCGGCAGCTTGATGAGGGGAAGGGAAAAGTGTGTGTGGTGGCCAGAGCAGGTGAACAGCCAACGAAAAAGAAGGGATAACTATCCTTATCGATCTGTAAATGTGTTTTCCAATGTCCCATTTCCAATGACTGTGGATACATTTGACAGAAAAAAATGTCTCCATGGTAAAAGCAACAGGTGTTAAACTGGAGTAAGTTAGCGATAACGTTTAAGTTGTCAAGATATATCCTGACTACAATTATTAAATGACTGAATACATGAATGAACAAACAACATTAACAGGCATAAATGCTAACACTATTAGCATTATTATGAACATTAAGATATTTGATTTTCATTTTCCTCCTTCAATATGATGCCTGCCATCATTATTGCTCCATTATACGCAATACATCGCCTAAGTTATCTGCTTATACTATAGGAAATATGCATCTATAGTAGATGTCTCTAAATGACTTTGCGAAGCATCACAGTCCCAACATAACTTGAAGGGAGCAATACTCGCTACAAGATTGTGGCCATTGCTAGGTAGATTGACGAATGAACGGAGGGATGAATAAATGGAATGGTGGTTGGTTGGTTTGTTGGAGGATGGACAGACAGACCGACAGACAGAGACAGATATAAATAGCATATAGGTGGATATGTATTTTTAGCACACCAAAAAGCCAACTAATCCGTCACAAATATGAACATGACAAGGGACAATACTGTCCATGTAACGTGTGGGGTTGCATGCAGTGTTTGTGCCACAGAAGTGCGAAGACTATCCATGCGTAAAACTCACAGAGACTAATGTGGAGAGACAGCTACTCAGTCTGTGCATGTGCCTGTTGAAGCCCATTCATTAACACCTGAGCTCTTCCCCAGCCTTCTAAAGCAGTTGGAGCTACCCTGTGTCACGCTAATGTATGGCGATGTCACATTCATTACCAGACAGGACACATCAAAGCAGGCAGAGTGGGCTATGGCAGTGTACTAACCCTGGGACTGTCTGGGAGAATCCCAATGTATGCATGTAATAGCCAACTATAATGAATACATTGTCTCATCATTTCATTGGAAGATGACACAGAGCATTATTGTTTAGCGTGCGAGGTCTGCACCATGGCATACCAGTGCACACTTGCATAGGGCATGTATATTCACTCCCTACTAATGCAATCCATTAGGCTTATTTCAATGGTTTACGATAATGCTATAACACAATAGATGTGTTATTAGTTCAGGTTATTCAACTCGTCCAAGTTATAAGATATATTGAGCATACATCTTATACCTTATACCAAAATAACATTCCGTAGTATGTCACAAGTATCAATACTACAGAGGATTTAATGCTAGGCAAACATAAAGCATGCCAACTGTATATGAAGATGCCTTTTAAAGGTTGTCTGAATATTCGATTTTTGCAATGCTCCTACCCACAAGTATTTCATATGCCAAGGAAAGATGATAAAGACAACCAATAATGCTTACTAAACAAACTCCCAGCCCAGATGTCAGAATCCTAGCTGTGAAGAAATATATTGCGATTGAAACGTTTCTGTGTTCTCACCTTGCAGACCAAACAACACTAGACCGTCTGGCACACTGCTCACTTCATTAACACGTGGTGTAAACCAATCCGCTTTAGAAAACATCCAGAATGGGCAGATGATTGGTTGGACGCAAGAGAGATCTCTCCCAGCACTAGCAAGTGATTGACTCACCTTCTTTCACGCTATTGCTCAAAATGTCATAGTTTGTTCTATTCCAACAATGGTTTTAAAACATTGTCACCATCGTCCTTGAATTTTTAACTCAGATTTCAAAGCTTGAATAAAACAAGTCGGTAATTAGATAAGCTTGTCTTTTTCATCTATATTTGTTCATCATCTCTTGTGTTTTAGCTTGATGATATGCGTCGTTACTAGTACTTTCTTTTCTAGTACATTTTCTTTCAAATCAATACATGGCATACAGACCAGAAATATATCCACAATACTGCCAAACAATATACCACTAAAACAATAGGGACCTACAATTGATCTCTTCAAAACAATTTCATGCAGCACTTTAAGTAGCTACCACCAAGTATATCACTACAGGAGGACTTTCATAATTAACACTATTTATTCCAGAAAATGTTAATACCTTTCCAAAACCTGCAGGTAGTGTCAGAGAAAAGACTGCAAAACTGTCTGCAGTACTTACACAAACAGGGGCTTCAGTTCCACTATGATGACAAGAGACCAAGGTAGGCGTCATGGCGTTGTAGACTTCAAACCTGAGAAGGAAGCCAGGGTCTACAGCTACACAACGAATTGATTTTTAAAAGCTGGTTGGATAACTTTGGCACCATGACACTGAATAACTCCTTTAGCCTTGGAACTAATTAGAATCCCTTTGAAACCACTTTTGGTGACTCCTCATTACCCATAATTCATGGCACAGGCAGACAGGTGCACATGTGGCTGCCTTTGTAACAAATAGACTTTTATTCTTGGTGGCAGACAGCAGAGAAATTTCTTTCAATTAAATATCATAGATCATATCAATGATTTTAATTTAGGAACTGGAACTAATCTGATGTAAATGATTTTTGTGGAGATAAGTAATTTAATGTTTCTTCCATACGGTGTCTTTCTCATTGAGCTCGTTAATTGAAAATGTTCAGCAGGGGTCCAGAGATATAGCGCTGTGACAGTGTCAAATGAGGCTATTCTGTATGCCTGCATCAAAGTCGGAAAGCGAAATGGGAAAGAACTTGTCTATTGTTCATCTATCACAATTTGCGTTTTTTTTTTTTTTGGCATTCACATAAGGATATTAAACCTCAGACTAAGAAAAAAACAAAAACAAAACATATTGACCGATGGAAATTTACATCACAAGTGGCACACCCTCAATGCCAATTATTTCGCTGCGTAGATTACATTTTGTTTCTTCTTATTTTTGGGATTGCCTCTGATGGTTGACCAAAGATACAGTGTCGGACTGTTACTGAAGTTTTACATCTTACGTTAACTTAGTATAAATTTAGTGTAGGCTTATCCTTAATATGATGCATATTTAAATCACGTTTTCAATAGACATTAATGAACTTGGATATAAAGACCGTTTAAGGCAAACGAGGCTTTAACAATTTATTAAACGGAGCCAATATTACAAACACTCATAACTACGCCTCGTGGGCTATTAGCACTATACTCATTACAAAATCCAAATTACAATTGTAGATTATCGTGACGTCTGTGACATCATTCAGCCTCACCACAACCATGCACGTAATCACGCGTCTGTTCCTATTTTTACGCAAAAGTATCTATTCTTAGCTTCTTGGAGTAGTAAAATAAGGCTGCACAAGCAAGTGTTGAAAAAAGGAGTGTGATAGAAGATTGTAATTTAATGTCTCCTGCGGAGCAAAACGGTACTCATATGTTCTCTCTGTCCGTTTGAAAAGCTGTCGATCATCAACCGAATGCGCAATTGCGCAGCGAGGACCCAACGCTGACCGATGACAGGAGAGCGTTTGGACACTGCGTCGCTCCACGATACTGAACATCGGTAGTTGGTATTGGCTATTATTGCCTTGAAACTTATAAATAATTACATTAAGTCCAAAAAGCAATCAATCCATTTCATGACAGTAATCTTATCTGGAGTATTTTTGGAAGGAGCCGTGCCTTCAAGGAAATGCTTGAGATGTCAAGTTGGACCTTTTTCATCACGGGATACCTCAATTGGGGAAACTTCCTAGCAGGACTGTTGATACAAATCATCCAGAATATTTGAGCGGGACTTTAAAGCACCCCAACCATGCAAACAGCGGACGTAGCCGCTTCTGTATTTGTTTTGGGGATCATTGTCGTGTCGTTGCTGTCCAACGTTGTGGTGCTGATCTGCTTTCTTTACGACCCGGAGATCAGAAAGCAGGTTCCCGGGCTTTTCATTCTCAACTTGACGTTCTGCAACCTGTTGCTGAGCGTGTCCAGCATGCCACTAACTGTGGTGGGGATAATTACTAAGGGGCACCCCGGGGGAACAGTCTTCTGTCAGTTAATAGGTTTTCTCGACACTTTTCTCATCACCAATTCGATGCTCACCATGGCCGCGCTGAGCATCGATAGATGGGTGGCGGTAGTGTTTCCACTCAGCTACCACTCTCGAATCCGCCACCGAGATGCAGTTATCGCCCTCGGGTACACCTGGATACACTCTCTCTGCTTCTCCACAGTGGCAACCTGCCTTTCCTGGTTCGGGTACCATCACCTTTACGCGTCATGCACTCTGTGCAATGCCAGCGCGAGTCACGCCAAAGCGCAGTTCATAGTATTCAACATGGTGTTGCATTCGCTCACCTTCCTGCTCACCCTGGTGGTGATGTGTGTCACCTATCTGAAAGTGTTGAAAGTGGCCAGGTTCCACTGTAAACGCATTGACGTGATCACGATGCAGACGCTGCTCTTACTGGTGGACATTCATCCCAGGTAATTCCAAATTGTGTATACAGTTCGTTAAATTAAAATACGTTTATACGATTTATTTTTAATTAATATAGAAGCCTATTACATAAACCTACACTGTAACTGTATTCTTGTGTTATACTGTAATTTAATGTAATATGTATAGTTGTATAATGTTTGGTGCTCAATAAAACGTAATTGTTGTTGTTTATTATTGTTATTATTATTAGTCTTAGTAATAGTAGTAGGTCTAGGCCTAGTAGTAGTCGTTGTAGTAGTAGTAGGCCAAAATGTATTCATAAAAAGATAAACACTATGACCACGACGACTGCTACTGCTTAGTAACCAAAACAATAACAATCAGAATCCATTGTCCCTCCACAGCGTGCGCCAGAGATGTCTGGATGAACAGAAGCGCAGGAGACAAAGGGCCACCAAGAAGATCAGCACTTTCATCGGCACGTTTGTGCTCTGCTTCAGCCCCTATGTCATTACAAGGTAGTACAAGTTAGTAGTACTCACTTTGGTGTGAGTACATCAGCACTTGTTGGTTGGTGTTGTGGATGTGCAAGCGTGTATTTGTGTATTTGTGTATTTGTGTTTGAATACCTTTTAAAATCATGAAAGCCAATAGAAGGGTTTGGTATGTTATAAGTTTGACTTCATTATATATTCAGCAAACATTTAAATAATGATATCAATCATGATATTCACTATGTAATAATCAAAAGTGTACTGATTTAATTTATGTTGTAATATTCTCTACATATTATATTCAATGATGATCCAATGATATAAGCGGGCACCATAAGCCCTAAATTCAACATACACATACAGAGAAGACAGACAGAAAGGAAGGAAGGACACATGAACGTTTGAATCACAATTTGTCACACTGGAGTGCATTTTGAATAGCTTATCTTTCATTTGAGACAGCTTCTTAGTTCTCTGTTCACATCCATGAGTACTTTCCATTTAAATAATTGGAGAGGTCTTCTGTGTGTGTGTGTGTGTGTGTGTGTGTGTGTGTGTGTGTGTGTGTGTGTGTGTGTGTGTGTGTGTGTGTGTGTGTGAGTGTGTGTGTATGTGTGTGTGAGTGTGTGTATGTGTATGTGTGTCTGTGTTTTTATTTATATCACTTGAAATATTAGCATCTGGCATTGGATTATTAATTATTTGTTGTTTTTGTTTAGGTCGGGTTTTTTGGTGATGTTAACCTATTGCAAGCTAAGTGCTAAAGTGTTGCAATTAAGAGTGATCCAAAGAAATTCAACATTGGCAGATGCTTCATGAAAAGCCAATAATGACTGTTTTGAGGACTTGATTAACTACTTAACTACTTGGTTCACAATGTCATGAAATAGCATCAAGCATGAAAAGCACTGCATTATATAATTAGTTTTCCTCCGAAACAATTTGACTTTGCAATAAAAGGTCATACTTTGTAATCATAATGTGATCCAAAAGGCCACATACCCCAAAAGAACCATGACATTTCAATGATGGGTAATATTGATAATAAGTGAAATCTTCAAGACTCAGTGTTTCATTTCTGAGATGTTCTACTGCACCTACAATAACCCATGAAGCATCTCTTGATGGACCAATGAGTCCTACATTGACCTTGTTTTGTATGGGATGTCTTTTCCTTTCTTTGTGATGACTCAGAGTCCTGGAGCTGTTCTACCACGGGCCTATCAGCCCTCACTGGGCTGTCCTCACCAAGTGTCTGGCCTACAGCAAGGCAGCCACTGACCCGTTCGTCTACTCCCTCCTGCGTCACCAGTACAGGAAGACCTGCGGCCTTTTAGCGAACAAGATCCTCAAGAGGAACCTATTTAACTCCTCTGCTCCTTGGGTAGAGAACAACATGAGGAGGGACGGGCCCCACGTCCCAAAGACCACCACAGCCAATGAGGATCCGCCTTACATCAAGCCTTCTGCCCAATGACGGGGCATCTCTCTTAAGGCCAAATTATACTCCTGTGTGGACACCTACAGCGTAGGCGTGCCAAACCCGCTACTGTAGGTTACAAGCACCTCTCCAAAATGTTACTACACGTCAGGTCGATGGACGGCCTTCTTCGTCTTTACCAATTCGTTTCTATGGTTCATTTATGAAGGAGGAGGTTTGCATTTATATGTTCATTTGTACAACCCATCTTCACATTATAGAAGATAGCCAGATGTCACACAATTTGACTTTTGGCGGACTACGCTGTTGCTCAGAATCACTGACTCAGGCGAAAAGACCCAATGAGGCGTAGCTACGGCAGCTTTAAAATGAAGAGGTATAATTTAGGCTTATTCTCATTGAGGTTCACCCAGCAATGTTTTGAGGGCCAGTTTTTCAGCACCTCTGCTGTTGAACAACCCTCAGTTTCAAGTGACAACCGTGGTTTGAACGCAAAACCAGAGCAGCTTTAGTGTATTCATTGGGCTTGATGATATAAAGTTGGAACCTTCATTTTTACTCGAATAAATGACACGTCAGAGCATCATAGCATTAGTTGTAAATTGCTAGACGTTACCAGCATTTGTTTTTCCCTGTGTATTATACATGCATATACAGCTGAATCAAGCTGGGTGTTTGATGCCAAACTAAACTGTTGTACAATAATGAAAATGACAAGATTATAACGGTTAAATTAAGCACCATTAGTGTCACTGTTGGTGGCAAGTTATGTATGATATAGCTTGGGGAACCTTGAATTTAGACTCCCCTTGTTCGTTTCCTGATTAAGAATGACATTGGCATATTGGTGCACTAATTGAGCAGTTGTCTGAACCTGTCTGTTATTATGTTCCCTGACTGTGGAACAGTACGTTTAGTTCAGACCATGAGGTGATTTTATGGATGATTAGTCAATCAGGTAAAATTCTGTCAGAACGCAACATTTTGGCTCCTGTCACGTGACTGCTACTATTGAAAAATATAAATGATTATAGGCCAAAACATTCGTGGGGCGACCCTAGGGACCAAGGTGGATGGATTCCATCGTTCGGTTGAGAATGCATATTAGGAAGAAGCTACAAATTATATTTATTTTCTGAAAAACAGTGTTTAGGTTTTTGCAAATGTTGCTTGTGATTTTTGAGAAATAAATGCTGTGCATTTGACAGTGTGTTTTGCTGTGTCCTAAGCCTGGGCACCCATCCCAGGGCCCTGTGAGGGGCCCCCAACACAGCTCCGCCATGTGCTCATATATTAATTTGATTAATTCTATTTTCTTTAATTTGCATGTGGTGTGATGGAATATTTATTCAGGTTTTTTTGTCTTCTTTTATTTGCTCCTTGTTTGCGTGGCACATTTCTTTTCTTATGTTTTGAGAATACACGGCTAAATTAGACTTAAGAATGCCAGACATTTATTGTCAATGCCAGACGTTTATTGTCAAGCCACGCCTTGCATTTGGAAGATGTATCTAAGTATTTATCAAGTTATATAGGCCTAAGAGAATCAGAACTATTAGTCACGCGATGTAGCCTATAATGCATACCAAGTTTAGTAAATAGTATGCCCTGTACGGCTGTAGTGTTTTTCATTTGAGGGGTTACACAAGGAAAGCCCTACATTGTTTAGTAGGACATATAATAATAATGGCAACAATGACATTAACCTTTTCAATTATGACTATATAACGATATAAAAAACGATCATAACGAATCACACAGTTGAGAACACTGTGTGTTTATGGCGTACACACACAATCAGTTTGTTTAGGCTGCATTGTAAACATTTTGAGACATAGTCATTTGAGGGACAAGTCAACACCGGTATGCTACTATTATAGTTCCCACAGGATTTGCCGTCACCTTCGTGGGCATTTCATCTCGCATCTTTCTTTATCTCTCGCGGATGGGCGCTCACGTCCTTTGTCCTGCGAGGCATTTTTCGCACCGTTGGGGTGCATCCGTTAAAAGAGGGTAGTGTGCCATCTGAGTACCATCAGAACACAGGCTGCAGTTCACATGAACACAGTCGGCTCCAATTCATTTCAATCACTATAGCCATACCCTGCTTGTCTTGCTAATAGGAAACAACAGCTGTTTGAATCAGTAACCATTGGCTATCCTGGATCGCAGATGTTGTAGCTTGCTATGAGAGACCCAGTGGGGCTGTGCATTTTCATTCCATCTACTCTTTGTAAGCCAAACTTCTGACCTGGCAATCAAAGGATGAAGCTAAAACAGCACAAACTCCTGATGTAACACAAAGAAACAATGATGTTAAGTGTGAACATTTGAATTGTATTGTAAAATTTGACAGAGTTAATTACTTTAAGGAACGATTAAACAATGTCCACCCACCTACGCTGCCTGCAATGAAATGGCGGTTGAGGGGTTTCAGTTCAAAAGGCACAATGGAGTTGGGGTTGTGGGGGGGGGGGGGGGGGGGGGGGGGGCTTAGTGCTAAAGGATGTTATAATTGCTGGGCTGCTAGGAGAGGTTGGAGGAGAAGAAAGGGAGCAAAGAAAGAGGATAGTGGTTAATACCGGCTCCATTCCCCACAGACATGTAGTAGGTATGCTGAGAAGCCTTGGTGACGTGGCCTTCGACGCGTAGCCTTTATCCCTTCCTCCCTTGCCCTTCCTTTTCGTCCCGTGCCCTTCCTCTTCCCACACGTGCTTTCATCATGAAGCCCATCGTAGCCCTCTTTCCCGATGGCGTGAATATCACCACCCAAACCATGCCCATTTCAGATCTATTTAAAATATTGAAATTTACATAAAGACTAAAACAACTATGGACAAAAACTGAAATCGGAATGTATGACTCCAACCATTTTCATACGACGGGCAGACAGACAGACAAATGGACGGACAGACAGACAACCACCACAACCTCTCAGTGGAGCAGGGCGGTATCAGCAGTCATCCGCTGAACACATTGTTGCCGTCTTTCCAAATACTATGAGGGGATGACTTTGACCGTGTATATTGTTGTAGCAGCGTGATGGCGTACAGCGTATGGCAGTCCATGCAAGGTATTTAGGAAGTTGGGCTGCATACATCATAACTGAGCCACACTTTAAGGAGAGTTTGCTTCAATGAGGATTCCTGACGACAAAGCAAGCAGTAGTGCGTAGGCAGTGGGAGAAAGAGGAGGGGGGTGGAGCAGAAGATAGAGGGAAGAGATGAGTGCGTTGGCTGACTTCACACAACCTAGGCCACGGAATCGGCTCCCCCAAATATCAGAGGCAAACCGAACAGGAGTAAAGGAAAAACTGTCATAGGAATAATCGGAAGTTGCAACCATTCTTTTATGTAGTTTTTCAAACTGCGGCGGCCCATATTACTAACGAAGTCTTTAGTTGTCAGTTTCTCCCCTTAAAGCCAGATGCAGTTCATAATGTCAAACATTGTGTAGAGGATGTTTGGAACACACACGTCTTTTCAATTGTTCATGGCAAGGCAAGGCAGCGCTAATGCTTCGCCTGCCGTGAAGGAACTGACACAACAATCCTTTTAATAGAACTCATGCTTTAGTCATATATATTATAAAAATGGATGTTAAGTGTATTTTAGTATCTGAAAATAGTGCTATACAAACTGTGCAATATAAAGCAAAATTGACTTATTCTTACTAACCTTTCCTTAGCATGGCAAATGAGGCATGCATATCTGTCAGACATGCCTACCCATAATGCACTCTGCTCTGGGAAGAAGATTGGCCCTTAGCAACTAATGTAAATGGGATGTGAATTATTTGAATGTCATGGTACTCCCCATGACGTTAAGCAAACCAGCTAGCGAGGTATACATCCTGGAGTAGCCGCTGCAGTTTGATCCCATTTTCCCATTTGGCTTCATTATTAAACAAAAATAATAATTTATCCTTTTGTCATCCATTTTCCTGTCTGTATGTCTGTCTGTACATTCATCCATCTATCTGTCTGTACATCCATCTAATCCATCCATTCTCCTGTATGTCTGTCTGTCTGTAACTATATCCATCCATTCTCCTGTGTGTGTGTGTGTGTGTGTGTGTGTGTGTGTGTGTGTGTGTGTGTGTGTGTGTGTGTGTGTGTATGTGTGTCTGTCTGTCTGTCTATACATTCATCCATCTGTCTGTACATCCATCCATTCATTCTCCTTTCTGTATGTCTGTACATCCATCCAGTCATCCATTCTCCTGTATGTCTGTCTGTCTGTAACTATGTCCGTCCATTCTCCTGTGTGTGTGTCTGTCTGTCTGTCTGTCTATCCATCCATCCCTTCTCCTGTCGTATGTCTGTCTGTATATCCATCTGCCCATCTGCCCATCTGTCCGTCCATTTGTCCATCCATTTTGTCCATAGTCTGTCTGTATATGCATTGACCCATCCATCTGCATCGTCCTATAATCATTCTGTCCAGAAATAAACCTGCCTTTATATATTACAACCTTATATAACTGCAGGTTGACCTTATGGAAATCAACCTGCCGTTATATATAATGAGTATATTGTGACTGAGATGTTCGGATAAAGGCATTGACAATGACAGTATTTTCCACAACAGGACATATCTGATTACACTTGTATTCGTTTCTCGTCTGTTGACAAAGTCTTTCACTGCATATTTAGAGAACAAATGAAGAGGCAGAGACACAGTGAGATAGGAGCACACACCTTACAACCCACTTCACATAAATATTTATATCAGTTACATCGTGATGCGTAAAGCAGGATCCCACCGCTGTGCAACGCAGGAGACCACATTGGCAACTGTCTGATTGTCTGAGTAACACGACCATTTGTTGAAACAACAATAAATGCTTGTTTTATAATTATTTAGCCAGGGGTGCTCCATCCTTTCTCTGCAAACCAAACTCAAGAGATGCTCATAGCTACATGGACGTGTGCAATCTGAGATTTGCATGACAACAACGATTAAATTCAATTTGCATCTAAATGCATGCTATGTTGATCACAAGCATGCGTGTCTTTATCATGGGATCTCGCATGCTCATGTAGGCTGAATATAAATGCTTGTCCTTTGCTAACTCACTGTGCCAGATGCTCCGCACCGTTCATGTCTGTTGAAATGTGCCAGCCATTAATTAGTATGTTAGTATATCAGGACAAATGATTGACTGAATTTGCGTGGCTATGATTTGTTTATGTGTTATTTTTTTTCCACCAGTAATATAATATTTATAACCACGATATCACCATTTCAACAGTAACTTCATATCTCTAAAACAGACTTAAATCTTCAGAAATTAAGCCAATTGAATAGGCAGATCCTATGGGATAAACATGCTGTGGCTCTTCATGTACATACTACAAATATCTCTCTACACACATACTTCATGATTATAGACAGGATAGGATGAAGATGTCATACTGATGCTATTATAGCGCAGACATTCTCTGGCTGGCTGGCTGGCTGGCTGGCTGGCTGGCTGGCTGGCTGGCTGGCTACAGCTCAGGCGTCTGCATTGACACGTGCTTCCTGACCTTTTTGTCTACAGTTAGCATGCTGCCCATGTTTACCAGCCCTGAACCGTGTACAAGGCTTGTATTCAGAACAACGCCGCGCCTTCCTTCTGCATTGATAAGACACCGCCCTTCACTGTGGTATCTATTTAGCGATTCAGTGTTCAGCTGCTCAGATCAGATTTAAGTGAAGTCATTCTCTTCAATCACCACCTGTTCTAGTTTTACCTGTGTGCTGAGGTAAAGATTGTATGCATTGCAGACCACCAGTGGATTTGCTTGTTGGTTGGTTGGTTCCCTTGGAATTTCTGGGGTAAAGTGGACTGCAGCCGAAGCTGAAAGTCTTGGTAGCAAGGACCCAATGATAGCGCTTGGAGAGCAAAGTAACTAAATGCGCAATGGGACGCACCCGGCGGCGTCGTGACATCCTACGGCCTCTGTGACTCATGTGCCCTCCTCTTGGTTAGAGAAGACAGAGGGTCAAAGGTCAACCCTGTTGGAGTGATTGGACCAAGCTGTGTAATATCATTACAGTGATTGTGATCTTATAGGGGAACTCCCCCTCAGGGCGGATTGGCTGATCGGAGACCCTGTAAAGAGAGACGGTGATCTTGTTTGAAAGATTTGCCCTCATAGTTCAATGGACTGGGTGGTTGAATGGATGAAATTGTAGAGGGAGTATGCTGCACCATCATTTTACAGTTTATGTCATTGTCCATCCCACTGCTGAATAACAATCTGTCATTATCATTAGCACTAACAAGTGCATTTGCAAATTGCATATTTACCACCATTTGTTTATTGCCACAATTGTTTATTATTGAAAACTGCTGTATTAGTCTCCATTTAAAATAAATTCAAAGCTGTTTATTAGCATTACATTTATATAACAATATTATATTACCATAAAACTATAAAATACAACTTCAATTCCACATTCAGAAACGTCCATGTTACAGAGATCTCCAGAAGGAAGGTCCTGCTCAAACAACGCACTGTCTACATCGCCTTCCACTAAACAAAAATATTTCTGCTAGCCTTAGGAAAAAGTTGATTATGTATCTATTTATTTCAATTGATTTATAATTTGATTAAGGAAAGACATACAAAGATTAGGACCGATACAAAATGATTTAGGGACAACACATGACCACCCTTTCGTACGCCTAATAACAATGAGAAGTTAGAGGTGGAATTACAAATACTTGCGATTGTATAAGCAAAGGAGTTGATTACATTGCGAAGAGCACGCCATCCTGGACTGCAGTCTGAGGTGCCAGTCTGGCTTATATAAGGGGTAGTTACAGGAAGCCTGGGCCTGACAAATGTACTGAATACGTTAATACAGTAGTTGGGTATAGACAATAGTCTACCTGTGTAGGCCTACTGTAAGCATCTTTGACCAAGATGATCATCTCTTACCTGCTCCCTGATGACATGCATCTGAATTTATAAAAGCACAAAATTGTCCATCATACAATACTTATTCTGCCTTACAAAATAATGTAAATAACTTGTTTACTTATAACTAATGACCAATGTTATCTTGATGGAAGGAGATAGTGCTGTGTGTGCGTGTGTGTGAATGAGAGAGAGAGCGCGAGCTTGTGTGGACAAAAGTGTTGGTTGTGTGGTGAGAGAGAGTCAGAGAGTGGGAGAGGGCGATAGAGGGACAATGAAAGAGAAGCAGGAAAAGCAGGGGGTGGCATGACATTAAACTTGAAAGAAGATAACATTGTGAGAAGCTATGAACCACAAAGGCTCCTAGGCATCGCATTTAGCCATCTCAGTAAGGTACTAATAAAGGGTTCATATAGGTATAGTTCATATAGGTAGCCCTCACTAACCATGCAACACATACATATCAGGTTTCCAGGTGGTGGTGGAATTTCAAGCTTGTCTAATTATAATGGAAAGTCATCCCTGTGCCTATTGAGCTATTAAATAGAGACATTTCTAATTTCCGGTGCTCAACTTAGATAATGAATAGCGTTAAAATATGATGGAATTCACTGTAGCACTTCTATGAGTACAATCTACGTTGAACTATCTATTAGATCCCCCTTTTAATTCAAAAACAAAGGGGAATCGTTTGGGACCCTTCATCAGCAGCACATATGTCACATATAATATGTCACATATGTAATAAATAAATATTAATTAAATATTATGTATTTGTCCAGAAAATGTATAGCAATGTTAATATTGTGCCGGAATGAGAGGAATCTGTGTCACACTTTAACTAGCAATCTAGTGAAATTGTTAAGGGGCAATAATGCCATAATTCAATACAAATGTAGTCACAAACAGCACATTTTGAACACTTTAAAATGTCTGTGACTCCTAGCAGACAAACTGCATTAGCAATTGCCACTCCCAGGTCCCTGGCAATAAAACAGAACACGAGTTGCCATGGTTTCCTAGCTTTCTGAGCTACTGAAAGCTAGGAAACCATATGCCTGCTATGGTGCACATTGGAAAACTAGTTCCCAATCAAATGAGAACCACAAAGCAGGGTCTCTGGCTAGTCTAGTCTCTAGAAAATCCCAGAGGTTAAATGTTTGGACACACCTAGTGATATATCAAAGTGGAGCTATCTTCATTTAGTTTACACCAGATCTTGCCAGATGTCTCTCCCAGTTTCATAATTTTCTTATACATAAGTTATTTCATTTTTTGTCGCATAGATCATAATTTGACGGGGATCTTTAATTTGGGCAGAAAACAACGGCAACGTACCATCCCCACAAAAAGTACATAGAGTTTATCAAAACTCTCGGCACATTAAGTTGTGAGACAAACCAAACAAAAGTCCCCAAAAAGCGCGCCTTCCAGACCGGTCACTATGGCAACGTAACATGTAAAGTTTAATATGTCAAATGGATTTAGGCATTTGTAGACAGTACTGCATTCTCTGGACAATAGGATAATCTTTGTGCTGCTTTGTGAAGGACATCGGATCATTAAAGAAAGGGTGTCAGTAATGGCAAAACAATAACGGTTTAATTTGATCACCAAATATAACCTTTTTGTTACAGTTGCATTGAGATGATTTTCACCTGCCTCTGAATATTTACAAGGATTGTGGATTGTATTGTACACATCTAAAGCCGAAGATCCAGCACATTGATTCCTGGTGTAATTAAGATCCGATGCAAAAACACCTGCTAGCATTATTGTATTCACATCACTCAGTTGTGACTTTTCACTTTTCATCTTTGCTATGTTTATCTAAAATCTATAAACTACCATCTTCAAACCAACAGCCGTTACAGGAGGATGACTTTCATAATTCAGGTATACAAAATGTAGTCACCAGCATTAAAATATATTGCTGTGAAAACAACAGTGATTAAGGGGATTAATACATTCAAAATATGTATCTTTCATATATCCTAACGTCGTCCAAATAAGTAATTGTTTGTGGATCGGTCCACATATGTGAGCCCACGATGAGTGCAACCTCAAAGCCTACAAATGCTTGTGGACTTCCAACCTCCTCTCAAGGAAGAATCCCTTTTTCTCGGGACCGAAGACAACATTACCCAAACTACTCAAACTAACTTTGTTAGCCTCTCCCCCCTATGGTGAAGACTGTTGCTTTGGTCAGTACTTCAAGGGCTTAGTTGGCCAGAGGTATTCGTCTGCTCTCCACGGTCTGAAGCACGCTAAGTCCTCCCCAATCATGGGTGATGTGAATCTATGGGAGTCACAGTGTTCCCAGTTGATTATTATCTGGTTACCTCTTCCATAATCTCTGATCCAACAGTCCTAACAGGTTATAACAGAGCTTCTCTGGGAAGACGGCACAGAGCCTGGGCCGGAAACCAGAAACTGCAAGGAGCAGAGTTAAGCCTTCACTACGGAGATATTCCACCAAGAAAACTACTAAGCTGCGTTAATGGATGAAGCTTCAGAAGGGGATTTTCTTTTTATATGTGTATTTCTACAGCTGAGTCTACATGATGTTGATTTGAAACCTTTACAGACACTTCTTTGCAGTCTAATACTGCTGGCTGAGATTAATTTAGCCAATTACGCATTTGGATGATGCGTGCCTCCAGCAACATGGTTGGTCTAAACAAAAGTGCAGCTAAAGAAAGTGAAACGCCCAGTGTACCCCAGATTTGAGCTTGTCTGCCATCAGACTTTACACATGAATCTAAAATCTGATTTGCGAGACCACCTCTTCCACTACTCCTTATTTTGCTACTCCGGAAAACGTTGATATGAAGGAGCCGCTGGTCTGAGCTGATTCAGACCCAACTGGTTTCCTTTCGGATTTAAATGTTCAGGAAATAGTGATCGATGGCTGCCCACACTTCCAGCTAGACCACCTTGGCCAATGGGAGCCACTAGTCCAACTGGACTCAGAACTCTTCCAGTCGATAATGGAATTTAAAGGCGGACAACGAGCATGAAATGGATGCAAGACGCGTGTTTATAAAAACACCATTACCCTGATGGCAGCTGCATCTGGCCAGTCCGCGGTGCGGGCAGATCTCAAACCTGCCTGCTGCCCTCGACCTGTGCGTCACAGTTCTTCTGCAGCCAGAGATAGTGGCTCACAGAAAGGAGAGGCAGCTGCTGCTCTCGGTTCTTCCGTCTGATCCGGCGAAGCAATGTCAAGATCGCCATGTCAAGAGTCTGCTCTCAGGCTGAGCCTCCAGATGAAGAGGCTCAGCGGCGCTGCCCTGTGCCATATACAAAGAACCAGTACACGGCCTACGGGACCCAGAACAAGATGATGGTTCAAGCATCTTCTGTCATCGTCTCATATATTATTCAGCATGTTGGGAAAAGTGAATATGTCTGTGGAGGAGGTCGCTCATTTGGCGGAGGCACTGCGCCGCGCCTACAGACAGCCGTGGGGAACCCTGATAAGCCAGTGGATTATTGTCAAGCGTTCAAACCACACAAGACCTCTAGTTTATCACAGAAATGTAACCGGTAACATTTAACAATAAGGGTGCATTAATTAACCAATTAATGAATTGATTAATTAGTTAATGCAGTAATAAGCATTAAATCAGTTCATTTACAGCTATAATGAAATAATGGTCTAGTAATAATTAATGGTTAGTGGGTTAGGGTTAACCTTAACCCACTAACCCTAACCCTATATGCTTATGCTACATCATAATGCTTATAACTGCATTAACTTATGTTAATTTATGGTTCATTAATGTACCCTAACTGTAAAGTGTTACTCAGTACCTTTGTCCTTTGCCTTCCCTTCAACCATTAACTATACTTCAACTATTCAGAATTGCGTCAAATCTGTCCTTTGAACAGTAACAGGATGTAGTGTTCCTATATTACCGTGAACTATTTTAACGATATGACGTTGTTTGACACTTATGAGGGAGATGAGTCAGACCTTCAGGCCGTCTGTCTAATGACGGTAGAGAGAGACCATATAATTGGATTAATATGACTGGGCATCATTTTAATCTGAATGCCAGGTGTACCGATGAAGTCGAACTTGCTTAATTATGAGCTTTAGAACCTGGCTCACATTCAACAGGGTTGAATATTTCCTGAAGAAAAGTTAGGCCAATGTGATCTTAGCTTTCTTCCTAACTTCTTTCAACCATGCATTTAAACAACAATTGAATTGGTAAAATAAGTAAATTATATACAAAGGATTTCCCTTTTGTCCCTTTACCTTGTGCTAAGCAAAACACAAATATTTACCTTCAAAGAACTACACAACAATACAAATTCTCCCACACAATAAAAACAGTTGAAGATCCTTGCCAAATTGTATAAATAATCATTGTCTTTAGTGGGTGATGTATTGGCGGATACGCCGGTTATAATTGGGCTTCTACTAAACGCAAACAAGAACAGAACGAAACAGAGCCTTCTTCAGTGGAGAAAGCCACGTGCCTCGAGAGGAGAGAATTGGTAGGTAGAATCTAACACACGCCATCGTGTGCATCACATGTCCTTGTGTTATCACATGGCGGTCCTCCTCCTTGCAACCTTATAAGCACAGCTCTGTACATTGCACACGCTCTCGTTGCCTCTTCCCGGGCGCACGCCGTAGCTTACTGCTTGTTGTTCATTCGGGACTCTGTTCAGTCTCTCATCATTGATCTGAGGACACTACAGGGGTTTAATTGCTTTTTTTTCTCCACAACAATATCCATTGTGTAGCTCACATGTGATGAACCCACATGTCTGCAGCAGTCCGCTAGTAAGCCGTTAGTGCGGTTGGGTGGGTGGCTGTGGTGCCCTTAGCGAAATGGGACTGCAGGGATGACTCACCTTGCTCTGCTGGGTCGATACAATTAACTGTGCGAACTTCACCGCAAGTGTAGTTACTTTTGGTATTTGGAGAAGTGGATAATAAGCGACGGTTGTAATAAACACGTGACACGTTCCTGCTGTAGAACCGAGCATAGTTTTTTAGCACGCATGATAAGAAACTGCAGACTGCTGTAATGATGACAGCTTAAAGGGACGATCAAATACAAGCACAGCTATAATAGCATAACGTTTTAGAATGTAAGGTTGCAAAATAAACATTTCCAAGTGAATTTGCATTGAAATTATTGATTTGTACTAGTCATAATTACCTTATCAAATGCAGGCCTCATTTATAAGAACTATAATAATGACTTGGAAGATAAGAAACACAAAAACACAAAGTGAGTGAGTGAGAGAGAGAGAGAGAGAGAGAGAGAGAGAGAGAGAGAGAGAGAGAGAGAGAGAGAGAGAGAGTTCTGTCCTTGACAAAGTGACAAAGTGAGAGCGATATAGAATTGGTATTTTCTGCTGGTGAAAAAGTGTCAACTGCCAATATCAAGTGTAATCGACTGTACAAGATTACCTCACCTTCACTCCTAGAGGCCTACCTGCTGGCCATTTCTGGTCAAAAACATTATTAAAACAGCTTTCAACACTGTAATTGTTTCCAATCTGCTTCCAACCAATTGCCCACAAATGTGAGTCGTTTCTTCAACAGCTGATTGATGACAACAAACAAATGCATGGACAGCTAAGGGACCAGGGTTATTTTCCAAAGTAATCAGGTAGTGCAGCTTGGCACTTCTTACATTATTAAAGCGACTAATTGGAGTCGACCAGACACGCTAAGAATGTAGCTGTAAGATCACAAGGTTCTTTAATCGAATAAACAAAATGTCCTGCTAATTAACTAAACAATCTTTTTGTGCAACATAATTATAAATATATACCAAATCATTCCAAAGGAGATATGACCCACATGCAATTAATTATCTGAGTAGTGTTGCTTCAACTGAAGGGAGAGAAAATGCATGGCAGACCGAAAGATTTTTTTCTCATCTCCCGTCTCTCCAACTAAAGAATGTTGCACTGCGGGTATGAGTATGACTCCTAGTACGCACAATGAAATTGCATCTAATAATGGCTGTGGTTCACCAACTGACTTCTTTGGCACAAGTTCTGGAAAAGACAATTGAACAATTAAAATGCCATAATTAAACCAATAACACCATTAATAATAACGATGATACTCTTCATAATTAGTATCCTCATCAACCACATGGTGGTTTCAACCTATTCCAAAGATGAGATGCAACTGATCAAAAGGTCTCAGGTGATTCAGCTGGGCAGTAAGGGATCGGGGGAGCAGGACGATGTTCAAACAGAGACGTTGGACTGAGGCCTGTTGAGTGATGAGTTCACCGGAAAAGCAGGGGACCATGTTCAAAAAACCCATTGGTGTGTGAGCAGAGTTTTACGGTCAAGCGCGCAGACTTGTGTGTGTGTGTGTGTGTGTGTGTGTGTGTGTGTGTGTGTGTGTGTGTGTGGGTGTGCACGTTTCTTTTGTAATCATGTATTTATTCTCTTGAGAAAGGTTTAATAAAACCGATCTTTTCTGGTTTGAAACACAAGATCAGAGGTTTTGTGTTAATGGATATTGAATGAATCACTTAGACCTGCAGATATTGGAGAGATAAAAATCATTCTACGTGAATAAACTGCCCTCTTGTGACCAGAACAAGAATATGAAACATCAGCTCTTTTAAAAAGGGTAATGCAGTGCGAAAAATCTGCAGTCAGTTTTACTTTTTAATAAATCAAGCAAAAAGCATACAGAGAACATTCATGTCACCCATGATCCACGTAACACAAAATGCTTTTGAATATGATGGGCATCAGTGTCCTATGACATCGTTCGTATCCAACTCAATTGAGATCTGGGATTTGTGGGGGACGGTATGAGGGTTCTTCTCAGCAGGAACAGTTCAGCAGTATGGACGCGTTTGCCTAGTCTCTCCCCCTGCCGTCATGCGTCTGTCCAGAGGAAGGCCTTGTTGTCCAGCAGGCTGGCCAGCTTGCTGTTGAAGGGCCGGTGGAAGTCCCTGAGGAGGGCCCTGGTGGCGTTAAGCATGGGGCCCAGTCTTCTGTCGGCCGCTCGCCGGGCGTTCGACATGGGCCGCTTGGTCACCGCCGCCACCGCCTGCTTTGACAGAGAACCTGCAGAGAGCATGAGAGAGAGAGAGAGAGAGAGAGAGAGAGAGAGAGAGAGAGAGAGAGAGAGAGAGAGAGAGAGAACGCTAGAGAGAGCGAGAGAGAGAGATGAAGTCCCTTTTCAGTTTGTCCTTCCTTAAAATATGAATTTGAAATCGGTAATCAATGAATGATTATATCTTGTATCTTATCTTTAGCTACTGCATACATACCAACATTTAGAAAGTCAAACACTTTCTTTATCGTTGCGCCAAGGTTGGCTGCGTAGTCCTCCAATGGAAGAACTAGAAGCTGGTCTATTTGGAAAACTGTCAACCAATCCAGAAGGAAGACAACGTACATACCCAGATTCAGCCTTACCTAGAAGAGGAACATCCATAGCAGATACGTGTTGTATATTAAATATGAATGCGGTGTTTATATCTGTACATACACTGTATGTCCTAAAGATGGTGCCAGTGTTCAAGGATTGAATACAAATTAAAAAAGGAAATAACCGTTCAAAACACCGTTCATAACCTTCACCTTATTTATACCACTTGACACTGACAATATGTTATACTAAAGCGGAAAAAAATCCTATTTGTATTTGATTGTATAAGTTGCAAAATAGCTTAAATCTTTAAGTGATGAAAGCAATATAACTGACCGGCATTGCATTGGAGAGGTTGGTATTGTAGACACAGTAGCGAAGAGTGCTGTTCAATAGACAAGCCTGAAATAACTGCACTGAGTCGATGACCTTTTGATGGAAGTCCTCCATGGACTTGTTTGCTACCTTGAAGTACAGGTAGTCCGAGTACAGCCTATAGAAACACAGAGCAAGACAAATATGTTGAGTGAGGTGGCAGAATACGTTGCTCAGAGATATTTGCTTATCAAATCAAAACATTAAAATGCAATGAAATCTAATATTTATAAAAATGGTCAAATAGGATACAATTATACAAAATAATTAGCGAATTGCTTATTGTTTTTTAAGACTTAAAGCGCCACTTTCCCCTCACTACTGCTGATACTCAACAAAGCAAGGAGAAAAAAAATACTTTTTTTGTTTACCTCTCTACTGGATCTCTAAGCATGATGATAATTTTGGCATTGGGCTGAACTGTGTGGATGAAATCTTGGGCCAGTAACAGTGGTTCTGCCTCATCCTTGTCTCCATGGAGATAGCTCCAAGCTTGGTTATCCCACATTGTGGATGCGCTGGCCTCTCCTGTCAATTCCAGAGTGGTGAAAAGGCTGAGTTATCTTATATATATCATATTTAAAAACTCAATGGGCCCAATGTGTTAAATCAAACTGGTCCTTCAGCTCAATTCACTGGCGCGCACACACACACACACACACACACACACACACACACACACACACACACACACACACACACACACACACACACACACACACACACACACACACACACACACACACACACACTCTCTTACCTGTAATGAATTTAACCTCACTATGTTCTTTGGAGGAATTAGCGACCATGTGTTCCTGGATGCGATGGGCTGCCATGTCAAAGAGGTCCAAGTAATCTTCCAAAGGGAAACGTGCCTTTAGGCCATCTTTAAAACGAATATAACCTGCAACATAAACACAATACTACTTCATACACACCTGCAAGCATCGTACCGTTTCCTTCTCCCGTCATTGAGTGGCTGTCCGCACTGCCAGGTTTCAACCATGTACCACAGGATGGGAGGTTGAATGCTATATGAGCTATAAGGATTAACAATTAATGAAAAGTTTGCAGCCATTCAGGCCAGGCAGTGGTCATGTTCTAAATGGTTTACTGCTGCATACGTATTTTCCTGAGCCACTCTTCTCACTAAATGTAGCTCTCATGCAAGGTCACAGCACCATGTTTATGGCTGTCAGTCCACACACACACACACACACACACACACACACACACACACACACACACACACACACACACACACACACACACACACACACACACACACACGATTGAAGCCACATTGGGGGCCAACTATTAAGAAGGTGGGAGTAAGGTTTGGTTACCCCCTCAGCTACACTGGCAGCCAGGATGAAGCAGAACTTTCACTGAGAAACAAATTGTGTAATGTAAAGAAAAGTCCATGCTATGGAATTTTGCCCTTTTGTTCCTGTGAACAGCCATCTGTGTCAATAGCTAATCTGACAACAGATCTTTTCTATTTTAAATCTGAAGCCACTTCATCAGTATATAGAAATTTATAAATAACATCAGAAGTAAGTTTGATTCTGAAAACACACCAGCTTTTTGTTGGACAAACAAATAGCTATAGAGCAATGATAATTAATTTATATTTTAATTTTCAAACTAAATGAATGTCTAACTAATTAAATGTCATATTTAAAATATATTCAGCATTTGTGGTTTGCATTTTAACTAACCATTTAGGTCCCAGACATAGAGGAAATTCCTATCCCACAAATGTATGTAATTTCCATCCAGTGGCACGATGCAGACAAACCAACAGACAGAGAGTCAGGTGAAGCGACCTGGTCCTATATGGACATGAAAGACACATCTAATGATGCATAAACCCATCGACAGCTCATCAGACTCCTTTGACGTCATTGCAAATCATGCACTCTTGAAACATGAACCTGTATATGCAAAAGACGTCCTGTATAATCAAAAGACAATCTATGACACAACAATCAGAAGGAGCATATGAGAAGTGGCTTACCAAAGCGTTTCCTCGTCCACCAATGGGGTTCCTTCATGGTGATGAACTTCATCTCCCCATGCAGCAGCAGCCTATGAAACAAGTCAGTGGTGCCACACTTCGGCTGACCAATGATGTAGAAGTACGGCAAGCAGCGCAGTCGGTACACTTTGCCGTCTCTGTGGTACAGGTGTCCCTGGAAGTTAGTCCTCATGGTATCACAGACTGTTTTGAAGCTCTTTGAGCGCAGCGTGAACAGGTTCGTCTTGTATGGATCAGCGCCGGCCTCGCTCGAAAACTCGGCCAGCCAGCAAGGGTTTTTGACGTGGGGAAGGAACTGTCGAGGAATCGCCGAAAACAACTGTTGAGTGGAAAACGACACACTGAACCGAGGCAATAGACCAAGCTATCCACAAATATATATATATAAACATTGATGGTGTAATGATCTCACCGTGGTACATTAACATAATGCAAATAATGATCTCGTTAACTGATACAATCCTTGCCCAGATACAATCGTGTGCAACAAGAGGAAATCAACATGAGGAACGCGACTGACCTGGGGGTCTGATTCAATAACCTCTCTCTCATCGGGGACTCTCCTGGGTGTGTATTCCAGCTTGAAAAGGATGTCCCTCACCAGGGATTTCATGTCCAGGGAGATATTTGTAGAACAAGCGACCACTGAGGCCCTCAGCGGAGAGGGGGCCGGCGTGATCAGAAGTCCTCTTCTGTCCCACGTCAGGATGTAGGAAGCCACGATGAAGAAGGACAACGTCAAGCCAAGCAGGAAGCTTACCACCTTGAGCTTTGTGGTAGTGGCCCTCAGGTAGCTCAGTGGAGACAGTGAAATCCACCTGACGGCTAGGGAGATTCCTGGGTTGTGATTGAGATCAAAGCTGGGCACCGTCGTTGTCTTCTTGGAGACCTCCGCCTCAAATGAACTTTGGAGGCAGTGTTTGTTGTCCATCGTGTCAACAGTACTAGCATTTACAGCCCGGTAGTAACATATCGACACAACGGGCAGGATGTGCATGCACACATTGAAACATTAATGAGACAGACTGATTGTTTGTCAAGTTTAACGGTTTGAGTCGCGGCTGTGCTTCAGCTGTCTCCAAACGGTGTGTCATGCTTAGAAACAGCACGGCATTCATTGCTGCAAGCAACATGAAAGTCGTTGTTTGTCTTCAAATCCAGCATTCTAGCTCCAGATCCTCTAGAGCCGGAATTTGGCGGGACCACCTATTACACAAACAGAAGAAAGAAAAAAAAATGTGAGTGAGCTATTTTGGGTCATCTTTTTATTATTACAAGTGCAGAAAGGTAGCTCTCTGAGGTTTTCCAGAGTAATTTGATAGCTTTATGTAATACACTAATATTAAGAGTATTTGAAGTTGCTTTTCTCTACTTGTAAGGCATCAATGGATAAATAAACCAAACATAAGCCTGGTGAAATAGGTATGATCACTTCAAACAAGTGTGTGGTCAAGCAGAGAGTGTGTGGTCTGGCGGACAGGATAGGTGTGCCAGCCGTACACAGTGGACATCCAAGGGCAGCATAACACTTGGTCTGTAATTCAAAACTAAAAACACAGAATTATTCCCTGTGAGCTAGTACCCTGTAGAGAGAGTGAACGTATAAAAATATAAAATATCATACTGAAAATTGAAAATGAAAATATAACATATAGTTCGATTTTTCATATATCTTTTTTTTCTACTGATCATCATCTCAATATAAACACATTCATAAAGAAAAGTAAATACATATAATACAAAACAAATAAACATAAACAACAGCAACATGGCAGAACACAAAGTTCCCACAGCCTGCCAAAAGCACGTACACACATCAACTGTCTCTCGATCCAGGTAAACATTATTCCCTGCTCCCTCTAGTATCGACCTATGCCCATTAGGAGAAGTGGCTTCTTGCAGTGAAAAACCTAAACTCTGCTAGAGAGACACAAACACTGAGTGGATGAAGAGAACAGCATTGGAGAGAAAGGCACAACATAAGCACCTGAGAGCGTTGGAGAGGTAATAAATAAAGTGAGGATGAGACTAGAATCAGACCTCCTGGGAGTAGGATTGATCTGTAGCTGTACTGCCAGAGGAGGGTGACTAAGTAAAGACGCTGCAAAGCCTCACATAGTTGTGTTGCCTTCAAAGCCCCATATTCAGAAACATGAATATAACTTGTAACACATGGTTTACACGACTGAAATAGGGGATTACTAAATGATTAGTATTATTAATGACTAGCTGCTGAGTGTCAATAAGCACCAATAACAACCTCTATTTGGTTTAGAAGATAATGATTACGAAAGGCCATGCCATCGGCCCGGACAAATGACAGGATGTCAGAGAAATCCCCGCCCCAGTAGAAACGGCTTGATGGTGATTATTCAGCACTACAATATGGCTATACTAGCCACAGATTTGTTATGAACAAGAATGCTAGTAACACATATTTGGAAGAATGGTTGGTCAAGAATGGTTTTGGTATTAGAAGCTACTGTGTCATGTGGATAGATATTTTTATAAATAAGAGCAAAAGATTAAGGAATTCAAAAGTTCACTAACAAATAACACGCCACTACTTGTGAGCGGTTTCTGTTGTTCCAAGTGCAAGCCAGCTTAACGGTAGGTATTTGAGTCAAATCACGCAGACAGATTCTGTCTTCAGCATTAAACAAAAGAATGGACAGCTGAATATTCCCCTGCTTCCAATGCAAGAGCCTGCATGGGCCACATCCAAAGGTTTTGTTATTGCAACCAAGTGATAAAATAACATACTGCGACCGTTAATCTTTGTTTTTAAAAGTGTACAGATATATTGAAAACATACCCAAATACATTTTCTCCCAAGCGTACAGTGCGTACGACTTTAAATGACGTGTTCACGAGCTGTTGTTGTAGGACTTGAGTGATGATAGATGGGACACTGTACTGCAATTGCAGCCAGACTTTCCCTTACTAAAAACAACAAACAAGTCCAAGTCCATTCTTCATCATATCTTGACCTAACCTGAAGGGGAAAAAAGCCTTCTGGACTTGGGACCAAATTGCAGACACTGACTGCAATTGGGTTTAGAAGGATTACATTTCAAGAAACTAAATAAGAGGAGCACAAAATATGACAAAAGAAAAGCAGACTGAAAACTTAATGAATACCTACATCTAGCCTAATAGGCTGACATAGAATACAGAAGAACAGACCAAGCCTAGAATAGAAAATGCTGACTTAAACACAAAACAGGTGAGCACAACTAACAGTTTGACACAGGTGAATTTATTAAGACAAGCGAGACCTAGTACTTTGCAATGGTTATTTGTACCTGGATTATGACATCAGATCACAGACGTTTTCATTAACAACTGATAAATGTTTTAAAATCCCTACAACCTAGGCAGGCAGACTGCAATGACAGCAACTTTTAATAAACTAGTTTGTTCCTGATGCGGTCTGATCAAATACAATTCCAATACCATCCTTAACATGTGTATTTCCTTATTGTGATACAGATCACATTTTAATGCCGACTTTACCTGGAGCCTCCTCACACTGCCATTTTGTCCATGATTGGCCTTCTGAGACAAAAATGACCTGGCATGGCGGAATCTTTTAAGGCAGCCAACCATCGTGTAACTTGGGTGAACTTCCTGGTGCACGACCAATAGGAGAACAACAGCACATTACCATATGCCAGCGCAGTAGGGGACAGGTCCACAGCCAGAGTCACAACAACCACACAACACACCACATAAACACAGCGAGTCCGAAACAAGTTGCAAAATGAGTTGGGATTCGCCCCAGGGTCCAAGGGTCACATAGGGTCAGAGAGTTGGCAGAACAATGTTTTGTCGTGAATGTGACACATGTCATGACAGGGACAGAAAAGAAAATGTGCAACATGATACGCTTTTTTCTTTGGAATCAAAACAACGTAAACAAAAAGTATTAACCAGTCACTGTGCACGTTAAAAGAAACTACATTGTACAGTACACCGACTTGCACAGTGGAACAGGGCTTACAATCAAGGTTTGTAAATTTTCCAACGCATTATATGACACACTTGAATCATACAAGATGTCAAAATCGCACATGCCTGTGTGTGTGTGTGTAGCCCGTCAGTGGGATTTCTGGGGTGTTTTCTTTCTGTGGCTCTCTTGGAGATATTGCCAATGAAATATTTGTAGGATACTGTCATGCATCATGACAACACAAAGAGCTTTTCATCGTGTTAGCTTGGCTTCTCATTGGAAGACACATAAAGTATTGTGCAGAGATGAAGTGATCCATGCTACAGTTTCTAGAGAAGCGTGAATATATTGAGTCTCTGGAAAATAAAGAAAAAAGAGAGTTTGAGCTGCTACACCTATTCTGACTTTTCAACAACAGAATCTGTCTGGATTGACATAATCTGCCATGGTACCTAACTGGCGGACAGGTGTAGACTTTTAGTAAACGGGAAAAGACACGTAAACTATTTTGACATACATGTGTATGTTTTTCATGCACATGCACAACCATCTTTTGAAGGGAAAACCAGATAACAGCAAACAACTTATATGGTTAAACAGGTGCAACAGCTGTTGAACAGAGTGGAGGGTGTCTGCAGAGCATCTTATCTGACAAACATTGTATTTACCTGAGGTGAAGCCTTGTTTGAGCGGCTTTGACTTTGCAGCATCCACCAGCTTGACGAGATTGTTAGATCTATGTATTCTAAAATGCCATCAACATTGGGTGGACTTAATCAGCGTTGCTAATCAAAGAGGATCAATCACGTTGAAACAGCCAATTAGATGCGAGTGTGAGCACGCAGGCATTTGCTGCTATTGATTGATTCAAATCAATGGCACCTCTGTAAACTGTGAAGGGCCACAAGATGCATTTGGTTGCAACAACAAAACCTGTAAATGTGGCCCACGCAGGTTCTTGTGTTGGAAGCAGGAGAATATTCAGCTGTCCATTCTTTTGTTTAATGCTCAAGACAGAATCTGTCAGCGTGATTTGACTCAAAGGACTACAGTTAAGCTGGCTCTCACTTGATACAACAAAAACCTCTCGCAAGTACTGGCGTGTTATTTGTCAGTGAACTTTTGATTTAATGTCAAAATGATCATCGATTTGTGATTTTAATAAACCACTCTCACTGTTAAAATGAATTTTATTATGTTTCCATTTCTAGGTGTTACTTGGAAGCCAAATTGTTGATGTAATCTATTTCAATGTTTGGTTGCTTATCTGATGTGTATTATTTCAAAAGATATATATTCATACATGTTGGTAATAGAAATTAGGTTCTGCCGTCAAACAAAGAACTGCTGCCAAAACAAATGGCCATCATTTTGCCTCGCACATTCCTAAAGTGATGCATTACAGAATCCTTTGTTAACATTTGGGGCAGACCCCCAGTGTCCAATCTAAACAAACACCGGGGTACAATGTTACTACATCGCTCTCTCTCTCTCATATATATACATATATATCCCTCTCTCTCCCCCTCTCATACAGCTCGCTCTTTCTCATACTTTAGACATTACCTAAGCCATAACCCAGAGCTGTGCCAAAGGAAACACAGCTCTTTTACCACTCCCCGTCGCCCGATATTTTGATTCAATCAAGGGGGGAACCCAAAACCGTCCGGCCTGACAGAACACACACTAGGCCTGAGCAAACCTCCGTGAGGTTGGCACTCATTGGGGATCTAGTGGTTTAACTTTAGCTCCATATTTACAGTTGAGACACAAAAAAAGAAGACCAACTGAATCAAGCACTCGATTGTTCACGAGATTGTGTGATTGTGCTTTTGTTGACCCTTATAAAAGAAAAAATGACAACCAACTAGAACACAAACAAAAACACTGAGTATCCCCCAGACATTGGTTCAAAGCTTAATGTCATGGGCAGACCAATCAGGTGGGATTATCCAAAGGGCATCGATCTACCTGTCAAGTCCACTGGCCAGTACTCCCCCTGAGGGAGACGATGGAGCAGAAAATGCCCGGGCACATCCACATATCCAGACACATAATGCCATATAAGATGGAAGGAATTCACAACCATTTTCTTGTACCTTGGAACAGATGTTTGGGTGAGAAAACCCTTTTCACTCCAGTACGAGAATTAAACAGACATTTAACCGTAGATGTAAACAGGCCTGGACTGTTACGTGCTAGAGAACTGCCTCATTAATACAAGCTAGACACGAGGCATTCACCGTTTGGGTCTAAATGTTTACAGTAGTTTATCTTTGCTTCACAACAGTGTAATGTTAGTCTAGTTTGTGGTTCATCTTCTAGTGTGCCAAGGATCTATGACTCCTGGAAGAAATGACACTGAGACATTCTTCAGCTGTTCGGTAAGGGGAATTCTTCCTCCAAAAGAGGCTACTTTATGAAACCAATACACAAGTTGCACAGGGAATTTATGTGTGTTTGGGTTGGGTTAGGGCCAGCCCATAATGATTAACTATGCGATGAATAAACTAACCTATGCAAGACGGTATATCCATTATAAGAACATTCACAGCCTACATTCTTTTGACAGAATGATCCAATAAGTTTAGAAACGGCTTAATAGGTCCCTCAACCCCGTTTGTTTATAGTTTCATTCTTCCTTTCCCAGCGTGGCTCATAATAAGTTTCAAAATAAAGGCATACATTGATAATAAATGATCTCGGACACCTGAAATATTGGGTTACATGTTGGAATGGTCTCCAACTCAATAAAGTGATTATAATATACATTATACGTGTTTTTTTAAGAAGCTGATAAAACTACTCACGTTCAAGTTTTGACGGCTGAGTCACTGCATCTCTGTTTAGAAACAATTGCGCCCAAGTGAAAAATAAACAATATAGACGTGTATCCTTGTGAAAAGCAAAACAGAATTCCGATATCAGTATTTTAAATTACGTCAAGAGCTTGCCGAAGCTGCCGAGCGAATGAGGGGTTCTCCGTAAGGATCCATCCCAGTTGCGTGTGTCAGATTCACAGCGCTTTGCGCTGAGATGAGAGCAGGGAAATGAACGGTGCGCATGGGCTGGATCATCGGGATGAATGGAAGGCTAGATCTGCGAAGAAAAACGGCCAATGGACGATGGTGAATGTGGTTGAATGTCGTTTACGTGTGAACTGTGAACTTGAATTATTGGTCACAAGGTATGTATTTTATTTATGATCATTATGGATTCGTTGATTCATTGGAAGTCATTTAGAACAGCGTCACGTGTCCTGATTAGTCTGCATTGGTGTTCAGGATTTGAAAGTCAATAACGTGCACAAGACAGTATTGTATTTTCAAGATGTTTTTCCATTGTGATATTTGTAAATAAGGCCTCCGTGCAGTCTTTTTCTCTTTTTCAGTGGTCAATAGTCTACTTCACCATCTGTAGGCCTATTCTAAAAAAGCTTTCTGCTGTTTATGTTTAGTAATTGTGATTGTTAGTGTCATCATAAATGTCGATGTATTGTTGACTTCAGGTCAGGATATAGGTTAATGTCTTGATATAGCATCCTTAGCTGATTATCCATCGAACCAGCTGTTTAAAAACTCTTCATCGATTATTAAAAAAGGGCACAAAGTCAGACTTCTTAAATTACCTTTAATTGTGAGATCCCATGATTCTGACTTTGAACTCATTGATATAAAAAGTGTTGGTGATCACATAACTCTCACAGTTCCTGAATACATTTATTCCAGAATTGTGGCATATAAATACACATCTCAGACTTCTGTCAGATATTGTAAGTAAAAACAAGTAATAATAAGATATATTGCACACATTACAATTTCAGACAGCAATTTCCCTTCCAAAGTTGGAAATCCAAATCTCCACCACCGTAAACCATCGCTATGGTTACGGTGGTGGAGATGTATAAACCATCGCTATGGTTACTGTGGTGATGTATAAACCATCGCTATGGTTACTGTGGTGGAGATGTATAAACCATCGCCATGGTTACTGTGGTGGAGATGTATAAACCATCGCTATGGTTACTGTGGTGGAGATGTATAAACCATCACTATGGTTACTGCGGTGGAGATGTATAAACCATCGCTATGGTTACTGCGGTGGAGATGTATAAACCATCGCTATGGTTACTGTGGTGATGTATAAACCATCGCTATGGTTACTGTGGTGGGGATGTATAAACCATCGCTATGGTTACTGTGGTGGAGACGTATAAACCATCGCTATGGTTACTGTGGTGGAGATGTATAAACCATCGCTATGGTTACTGCAGTGGAGATGTATAAACCATCGCTATGGTTACTGGGGTGGAGATGTATAAACCATCGCTATGGTTACAGTGGTGGAGATGTATAAACCATCGCTATGGTTACTGTGGTGGAGATGTATAAACCATCGCTATGGTTACTGTGGTGGAGATGTATAAACCATCGCTATGGTTACTGTGGTGGAGATGTATAAACCATCGCTATGGTTACTGTGGTGGAGATGTATAAACCATCGCTATGGTTAATGTGGTGGAGATGTGTAAACCATCGTTATGGTTACTGTGGTGGAGATGTATAAACCATCGTTATGGTTACTGTGGTGGAGATGTATAAACCATCGCTATGGTTACTGTGGTGGAGATGTATAAACCATCGCTATGGTTACTGTGGTGGAGATGTATAAACCATCGCTATGGTTCATCATCTTGTTCAGCAGGAATAAAGACAGAAACAGGTCTATCTTGGGGAGTCTCCTACCGTCGGTGGGTTGGCAGTGCCAAAACGGTTCATTTCTGACAAGTGAATGAAGTTAACGCTGCTGTTCAAGGAGATAGAGTCTCATTTAAATAAACTGCATCCCTTCCAGAACACATCCATATGCATGAGGCCAAGTGTCTAATTACTTACGATTCCCAGTAAAAACAATTGCGATTCATACACATTTTGCAGAGGCGCACTCCAGCTGCATGTCAATGTACTCTTTCAGATAGATGTACACATTGCTGAATCTGATCATTCAGGGTGATCAATACAGATGTGATGCCAATGCTGCAAGCTAATAGACTTTTAGCCAAGCATAATCAAGTGGCACAGATACCATATGCCAAGACCTTTTTAAAATGCTATGACATTTCTGTAAAAGAACAACGATGGCTCACTTATAAAAACAGACAGATAGATCATTTCATATTTTCTAAATGCAATAATTGAATCTAGTGTAAAATATCAACACAGATGTTGGATTTCCAATACAAACACCCCTTAACCCCCATTCTCTCTCGGAGAAAGTAAACTCTGTTCTGCTTTACTTGAGAGCGAAGGAGAGAAGTCTATCTCTATTTTCTGATTTTAAACATGACAGCAGAAGTGCTAAAGTAAAAGAGAGAAATTCATATAAATAATGCAATTTGCTTATGCCAACAGCAGTGCGTGAGACATAATGATTTAAGAGCAGGCTTGTGCTCTTGCAACATTTGACTGAGGAAGAGAAAGGCCATTGAAATCTCTCTGTCTTGCTCTATGTTAGCATGGATAGCTTACCTTTTCATGAATAACAAACTCCAAACTACCCATGTGTTGAGCAACAGAGGCTATGTGCTACTCTGAGGTAAATATGTGACATAAACATATACACCAAATGTAAAGAATACACAATAAATGTAATATCTTCCACACATTTTTACAGGGGTGGCAACCTTCATTTTCAATCACACATCACCAACAGAACACTCACATGCTTACTGTCTATGTTGACCATTGGTGAAGTGACAAATACAAAAAATATAACAGTCACTCCACTACACACACATGTATGTATATACAGTTGCCATCGTTTCAAACATGACTGACAAAATGGATAACTTAGAGGTTCACATATATTTCTGTCATCTTTGGGGAAAGGCCCTATGGTGTTATACAGTTGCATTATCAATCACAATTATTACGAGGCACAATTCAGTCCTTTAACCCTGGCAGTGACATATTTCTACTCTCTTACTGGAAAAATACTCCCATTCTGACTTGTATAACAATCAAACAACAATAATAACAATTTATAAAATCTGCCTTCAAACAACAGTCTACTGGGATTTATTTTCTTGCTATCATCAGTTTCTGGAACGTTGATGGGAAACAGCCAGCTGCGTTTGGTAAGCTTGAGTTGAGGTCAGAGTTCATGCTGCTTTAAGGATACAGACTGCCCCCTTTGCCACTTTGACCTGAGATAGAATATCTCACACTCGTTTTCCTTTCCTCCTCTATATGAACATCTGCACAAGTCTTCTTGGCTTGTGCAGGTTTGACTGCTGCTGGTTTTTCATTTGCTCCAAATTTCCTCTTTTTTTAAAATAGAAGATCACAAACTTAAAATGAGGTACTAAACTGGTCAAAGTTAAACTGAAGTTTTGGTTTAACCAGTGGCAATCTTCAACCATCTATGAACTCCTAATCTATGATTTTCTAATGCATTCCTTCCTATTTGAAAGTGGTCTGGCAGACTTCTAAGGGGACGACAGACAAGAGGCAGATAGAAGTGTTTCAATTGGACCGTCATGCATTCTTAGTTTTAGTCTCTTGTTCAAGCACGGTAGCTCAGTCTGGATCATTTGTGTAGTGTTAGTAGCAGTGAAAACGGCTGAACAAATAAGAAGCAGCTGGTGCTGTAATCATAATGTAAATATCACAAACTTAGCAAACATAATTGCATGTCAAATAAATCTCAGTATGGATGTTTCTCACGCTGCAGCTTTACTGTGTCACGACTTCAATTGGTGCAGTAAATCCCCTCTTCTAGTGACATAGAAATTCACTGTCACTGGCCACCGTATAGGGCCACCCTTTTATTCCCTTCTAAACTGTCGGAAACCAACATGAACCTTTTCATTCAACTTCAGCCTGAATCACACTTCCTAGAACGGAAAGAAAACACTACCGTTATACGGCTCTTTCCACTGGCTGACTGCTGTTCAATACTCAAGAGATCAGATTACACTCGGCACTGAGTGACACATGTAGGCCTACATTAAGAAATTAGACTCTTGAACTGCATCTTCATCAGGCAAAGTTATGGCTATGATTATGGTTATGGTATGTGAGATACATACACATTTCAGTGCTACCACCGCTACACGTATATGAGATCGAATGTATGATATGTGTTTTGGGTCTTACAATGGCATATGCTACGACTAAAGCACAATTCAGTTCATCATTAGCACATTGCAATTTAGAATCAGACTCAGAATTAGAAAAATGGAAACTCTTCTTCAACATGAGCCAACATGTCTCACAGACGCTCCATAATAAAAAAAACACACACACAGAGTCCACACTGTAATGACAAAAAAAGAAAATGAAATACCAGAACAATTTATACTCCCACCTCTCCACACGCGCTCTCCCTCTCTCCTCCATCTTCTCTCGGCCTCTCTTTTGGTCATTCGTTCTCACAAGCTTCTACTCCCTCTGTTCCTTGCTCTCTCCCCTCTCCTGACCTCTATCTCTCTGTGGGGGTGCTGCCTGTCCCTGTGGACGGGCACAGCCAAAAAGACAGACCCACTCACACGCTCACACACAGTCCTCCATTCGTTTGATTTATTCTAGCATCGCGCCTGTTTCTCTGCAGCGGATGAGTAAAGCCAAAAGGGCTTGTAGATGGAATTTTCTCCCCTTTATCACATGCACACACACACACACACACACGCACAAGCACAAGCACACACACACACACAAAAAACACACATGCACACAAAAAAACTGACACACGCACACACACACACACACCACACGCACATGCACACACACACACACACACACACACACACACATGCACACACGTACACATACATGCACAATTGTGTGCCATAACACACATATGTACTTGCTGGCACGCACAAGCCACAAGCAGGCAAGGGCACATTCACACACAAAGAGACAGCAAGACAGAGATGTAAACACGTATGTACGCTCATGCATACACACGAAGACAGGCAGAGGCACTGATGGTAATAACATCTGACCTTGCCCCCAGAGAATGGTCCTGCATGCATTCTAAACAAGAGCCTCTCTGCGTTTGAACCAAAATGACCCCAAATCCATCACAGAACCTTTAGCCCTGTTGTACATTCTCCCTGCAACAAATAAATAGAAAAAGGGAGAGAGTGTTCATGTTCTCAACCAGTTAAGAAATATGGATGCAATAAAATTCCAATCCAGCAATGAAACAATATTTAGACAAATTGCAGAATGAAAGTTCTCACTGTGTGTGTGTGTGTGTGTGTGTGTGTGTGTGTGTGTGTGTGTGTGTGTGTGTGCGTGTCTGTCCTATCTGTCTCTCTCTCTCTCTCTCTCTCTCTCTCTCTCTCTCTGCCTCCCTTCCAGCATGTGTTGTGAGGTTGTTCAGAGCTAGGTAATACCTTCCTGGATTTTCGGGTTCTGTTTCTGTCCGTCTGGGAATGGGTTTTAATTTGTTTTAAATACTGACAAACTGCACATATGGTTGACCAGTGTCGCCTCCATGTGGTGCCATGGAGGTAGGACATGCACATACACAGACACAACCACTTCATTGGTTGGTCCTTTGCATGTTTGCACTGCTATTATGATAGTTATGATATTGAAGGTGCTAACCCTTCCCATCGTTTTTTTTACTAGACAGTTGTGTCCCCACAGTTTACAGTTTGTATCACCTATAATGCACAACTCTACGCATTAGGCAATTGTGTAGTATAGTTTTATGGCCTTAAATGTGACCACACCATTGATAATCTAATATTAATTATAAACTACTGTTTATTTGAAACATCATCCAAGATGTATGCAAGTGTTATGGATATTTGGCTTCAAGAGATGAAAATAATCAACAAACGTTGAAAGTCTTTGGTTCCCAGGTGTATCTACTATGTATACGCATAATAGATACTGCTTAGAGCCTGCATACTCTGAAAGCTAAATCAGCAACACGCTGTGATTGTACTGTGTAATTTAACTATTTCAGTGCTTTGTTATCACCACCAAAGCTGTATGAAAAAATACACCTAATCTAATGAAGGATGGGATCTTTCATCTGATCAGATTTGTTGTAATATTTCGTTCCCCTTTTTCCTGCATGATGGCAGTATTAGAGCCTGCTGTAGAGTTCATTCCCACAAACATATGACTGAGATACTGAAGGATGTAAGGACAACAGAGTTGTCCCTACAACAGAACAACAGAATTAGCTGCCAGCTAACTCTGGTGCAATTACTAAGAATTGTGTGCTGTCCCTGTAAAAATAAACAATACAAAGATATATACTTCTTTCTGACGACGTAAAACGGAAATCAATGAACACTGATTTTGTTGGTAATCGTATTGATTGTATAGGATTAAATAGGATTTAATAAAAGTCATTAGACAATTCATAATGTATGCGTTACTAGTTTTGATTACTTCAAAACATATTTATAAACCACACGGAAATGTTTTGCATTAAGGTTTTTAATTACACTGTCTTTATTAAATGCAAAATAAAATAAAATGGTAAAATAAATTAACTGCTCATGCACTGTTGGGACACATCATGTTGGGCAATTGCAGGATCACATGTGACTTGTGAGATGAGAGTATACAATAGCAAGCTGTTAATTTTGTCCAGTAAACACCGTGAGGTACAGCACTTGTGCTTTCCTGTGTCACAAACAGCCATCGCAAAATAGTTTGTAGTAAATCCCTTGACTTTCTCCTTTGCTCTCAAGAACCTTTCACCGCTGTGGTAAAGACAATATTGACCATATGTTCATACATTTTACCAGATTTGGAGAGAGTTTGCATGTCGAAGAATTATTTGCAGTTACGATGGTGAATGAATGAATAGCAGTTATTTTCACGTGGCCCGGTCCAAATTCTGGCATAATGAATATAATATACACCCATCCATCCATTTCTATATCATATACAGTCTATGCATCTTTGTGTCCCTTCATTACATTCAGCTAATTGTATTTAGTCTAACCAGTGTGTTACCAGTTTATTCTTTTATTTGTTTTATAAATGTGGAGCAAAGTATTGTGGCTGAATGAAGCTATTAGGTATAAAAGGATGCAAGAGCCCTCCAGTGGATGAAAGAGGAACAGTCCCGGCCGTGTGAAACATCATATTCCCAGAACTGAAGGCCTGGTAACTTTGGTGGAAGTTGGCAGTCCTCGCTCCACAACCAGAAACACCGGTACTGACATTGACCAGCGAGCTGGAGCTGGGCTGTAAGGTGCTGTCCACCCCGGGGTTCTGCTTTTTCCACTTGGTTCTTCGGTTCTGGAACCAAATTTTGACTTGGGTCTCCGTTAGACTCAAGGACAGTGCCAAGTTCAGTCTCTCGCACACGGACAAGTAGCGCGTTGCTCGGAATTTGTTTTCCAGCGCCACTAGTTGTTCATAGGTGAACGCGGTTCTGGCGCGTCTTGGCTTGTTAGCGCAGACCTGGTCTGAGCGCCGTCGTTTAGGATGTGAAGGGTCATGACCGGCTTCCGTCTCGGGGTTCCCACCGCAACTGTCTCCATCTACCTCGTCCCCTTGGTCCTCGAAGAGACTCGACTCTGGTGGTTCACTCGATTGGGACAGCGGCACCAGCGAGTCTGCCTCTGGCCTGGCAGATCGTCCAGCTCTGTCTTCTCCTATAAATAAAAATTAAGAAGTAATGAATTATCATACAGGGTAATCCACCTTTTAATGATAAGGCTATTGCATGTATGCACGTTGGCTATCTTAATAACAGCAACGTGTGTGTATTTCTTTTTTGGAATGGTGAAAGTGGTGCTGATTGGACAGCTCCGTGGAACATGCAGGTGCTAATTGTCGAGTTAATGACAACATATAGACTTTTTGAGTGTGATTGATCTCCGTGAAATGTTCAATGATGTTGAAATGTCACCTTGCCTGACAGCTGTAAGGTGTTTATGGGGATGCTAGTGATTGTGCGAGTGAACCGAAGCAAAGGTGCAGATGGGAACTAAAAGCTGATCTGTCACTAATCCCCTAATAGCAACCGCAATTCGTCTCGAAATGTCATGTTGCGGAAAGAAAACCCCCATCCAAATACAGCTCCAAAACTCTCGTGCCACCGCGAGGTGCTAATGGAGTTTCATATTTGTCCGTGGATCAATAAATGTCATCTAGTTAAAGGGAAGTTTTAATCGAACGATATTTAGGATCAGACATGGATGGGGGTGTGAAGTTGGTACCTGCAAGGTGCTGGAGGGAGATATGCAGGATGCAGTAATGGGATATCGATCAAAGCGCGCGGAGGCATCCTCAATGGGACGATTTAAACAATTATCTGACCTGCCTGTCCCAATGCCAATCACGCGCGGGGGCTCTTGGAGCAACCTCTTTGTGACTTTCTTGAAAGGAAATGTAGCCTTGGAAATTAAGGGAAGGTCATCGTCAAGCTATGACAAGAAAGCTGATGCTATATCTTCTGGAATCACTCCCAGATAGTATAATTAAGTCTGTTCGCCAATATTTAAAGGAAATATATTGATTTCGTAAATGTTTTTTTCTATTTTGCAACCCTTTAGGGTTTATGCATTTGTTTATAACTACAACATTCCGTTATAGCAATTGTTTAAACAATATTTGACGTTATGGAACAGGATGACACATACATTAATGAATAAAGTATCCAGAATAAGACAAAGTAGCCTATACCAAAGCCATACATGTTTGAAATGGAATTACAATGTTGTTAAAAAGCCATATTTACCGGTTTTGGTGTGCTCAACTTCGTGTTGTCCATCTTCACCAGTGTCTGACTCCAAAGTTGCGCCATCTCCGTTGAGCGCAGGGAACGTCTCCTTCACGACGCAAAGTTCTCTCTCCCTTTTACCATTAAACTTCTTTGGATCCAATATATCTACTATAGAAAATGAAATCTTGTGATTGGTCGTCATTGTTACTCTCGAATCCTTGGAATCCAACATCTTTCCTCCAGAGAGCTCATCCGTGGGTTGAAAATGGAGTGACAATTCACAAACGCACCAATTACGCGAAAGGAAAACAATGACGTCTCGTTTTGGAATGCGCTAGTACATAAACCCCCAAAAGTATGATAGACAAGAGTATGTTTTTTGTTCAGTCTTGAAAGTTGTTCCGTCTCTCTGACAATCTAACAACGTGACGCGTTGTGGATGAATGGAGGTGAGCGCGCTCTTTAAATCGTCTGTCCCGTCCCCCACCCCCTCGCTCAAATGAAAGGGAGCTAGGCTCCAGCGCCCACGTGACACAAACCCTATTAGTGTTTCACACGACCTCTTAATGGGCTCAGAGCATTCGTCGATAATCACCCATATCATTATATTCCATAGAAGCGAAAGTAAATTGGGCACAGATGGCACTTGATCCTATAAGAGATCCCTATCAGATCCTATCAAAACTGGATGGATTTTTGGACACCTAACGGTCATATCCCCTGCAAATCCTGCTCATTGCAAATCACGCCGTTATTAACGACAGTAAAATCTAAATTGAAAGGACATAATTATTCTATATTGTCCAATACACACTAATAGAGTTATAGAGTTAGCAGTTGCATAATGTATATATTAGACAAAGTATCCTATCAAGAATAATCATTATTATTTTATATGATTATTATTATTCACAAGAAATAGCAGTTGATGAGTGTAAAGAAAAAGTATGAACGTGAATGTTTTATTAACTATTAACTTTGTCTATTAAAGTGTGTATGCTTGTTATATAGCAGATATGTCATGTAATCTGTTGTTTAATGGCACTTGTTTTTAATTCATTATAACTTATAACTTGACATGTTTTATGAATTTGAAGCAATTTACTGTTTTAGTTTATTATTTAAGTTATTCTAACTATTGCCTTTGAATGATCAGAGAAAGAAAATTCAAAGTCAGATTAAAAAAATGTAATTTAGATTCAATGAAGCTGTTCCATACATTTTCACAATTGATCAGTAGCCCCTCAAGTCTTAAGTGTTAGGGTTTAAAGTGAAGTGCATCACGTTTTAAAGACTGATGACATACGATGGCTAAAATGGTGGGACTGTCACAGGATCAATATTCCCAACGGGTGTCCAATACTGATAAAACCAGATAGTGACAGTCATTTATTTTAAATGGTAGGTCAAACTTTCCACACACAACCACATATCAACATGGAAACAACTTGAGTGTTCCTCTAATTACAGCTGTTTGATTATTTGAATTACTATGATGGTTCAATTATTAAAGAACAGGTCAAGATTTCCCATTTAAAATAATACAAATATAAAACCATACTACAAAATAAAACAAGATAATTTGCTGATAGAAACAAGGTATCATTTGTATAATTGTATAATGTAAAACAGTAGCTGCGGTGAGATTGGGATAACCTTTTGATGGCCACTGTTCTTCCGTTCTCCTCAGAACGTGTGAGGTCTCACCTTCATTGTCCGGGGCACGGCAGACAGACAGCAGCAGGGCTGTTACATTGTCTACAGCGCCTGTCTAGTGTTTCGCTGTAGATACAGGTTCCTGTGTATGAACCGGTCAACACACTGTTTGAGTGTCTCTTAAATTCCTGCATTAATACACACTGTGTTTCCTGTGCGATTTATATTGCTCCTCTGACATGGCTGCTTTTCACCGCTGCTCCTCACACACACAGCACGGCACTGACTGGCATGATCCAGGGGGCACTTACATAGTCAAACATTAGTGAAGACGCCCCAACGGGGTGTCTGTGTTTCTCTGCATTAGCATGTGTATGCCACTTGCACGGCCGTTACTGTAGGCCCCAACTCCATATGAATGGAGCCCCACTGCACGCTTGGAGGTTTACAACTTCCTACGAGAAAGAGCAGCGGCCCTGGCATCTGTTTGTGTTGGGCAGGGTGGGGGGTTGGGGGGGGGGGGGGGGGGACAATTGTACGAGCCCTGGGGAGAAAAAGGGCCCCCAGGTATAGACTTCAGAGGAACAGGAACAGGGGACAGCAGCTGACCCCTGGTTTAGAGAGTCTATAGCGGGCCAGTGCCGGAGAGGGGACCAACCCCCGTTGGACACCGCAGGGGACCGGGGAGACACACTTCCAACCTGGGACCTCCCGCCAGGGTCCGTAAAGTCACAGCAGCACCAGGGGAGGCTATCCCCCCCAGTCTGCTAAACACCAGATAATGTGTGTAATGGCAGGAGCGGTGTTATGAGCTGAGGTTCCATTCACACACTGTGGCGTTTCATTGTGTCCTTATGTCCCTCCACTGTCTCCACACAGTTCTCCTTGGACTGTAGGACCCCACAAACAATAGAGCATGGAGCGTCTGGTCAACCATTAAGTAGACGACACCGTTTGATCTCCGGTGCCACATTCCTACATCTTGTAATTGGTATTGCGTTAACATGTTTAAAGGGGAAGTGTATAGAATTGAGTGGCATCTAGTAGAACGGACTTGGTCAAAATGGAAAATAATAATGATAAGTATGTTTTTGTTATTGTATAATCCCGTTAAATAAGAATCGTTGTGTTTTTGTGACCTTAGAATGACCCCTTTATCTCTACATAAGGAGCGGGTCCTCTTCGACGGAGCCCACTAAGTTGCACCACCATGTTTCTACAGTAGCCCAGAACGGACAAACAGCTCTGGAGAGCTTACATTTTTAACAATCATTATCACCATCTTACTTGTTAGCCATGACCTATAGTTTTACAGACCAAACAACTAAACACAATTTATGAATCTATCAAGGAACCTCATCACTTGACACTTGGCTACTCGATGCTGTCGTTGACGATGCCGTTGTTTTGGAAGTACCTACTGGCACCTAACAGGCCGGTACAGGCCACCATAGCTCTCCTACATCATTGGAAAAGTGTGAGCAATCTGCAACCTCACTGCTAGATGCCACTTAACCCTACATACTGTACATTTAAGAACAGTGCATTGCTGTGGACGGCTAACCTCTACCGTGGTGTGCACACATAGTGTTACTAGTATGGGACAACAATTTCAGATATAAAAGGAGAAAACATTTTAGCACTTAAACAGGATTTTTGCATATTCCATTTTCAGAGACATGTGGTTACGATTAACGGTTCTTTGAACGTCATTTGTCACGCGAGATGCTAAACCATCCAACACACATCCGAAACAGCACACACGTGTTACTGTTTCCGTTTTTGCTCCACAGAGACCCACATTCAGTCACCATCATCGTCATGCTTGCGATATACTCAATGAAATCTTTCCTCAATGGAAATAAAAGTAAGCTGTTCTCTTGGTTCCCGGGTAAACTTTCTCCCATGATGATGGCTTGTGAAAATGGCCGGCGGTCTGGCTTTCATGTGAATCCCCATGGTTTCTGGTTTGTTTGACTCTCTCTGACAACAAGGTCAGCGGCGTTTGCCCGGTAATTGTCCTAACGGCCGCCGTATTATACCTGTTGGGTGCGGTGGGTGGGTGGGTGGGTGAGGGGGGGGGGGGAGGGGGGTGTAATGAGAGTTTTTCATTACTGTTGGGACGGGTGAGTGCGCCCGGCAGATGCTGACAGGCAGCAGATGTGTAAAGTTGGGGGGTGATTTGTAAAAGGGGTCGACTGCATCGCGGAGCGGCTGAGGGGCAATGTGGCGTGGGGGTAAATTATACCGCGGGACACTGTCAGTCACGGTCTGTCCTCGTCCTCCTCGCCGCCATGGGGTAAAGGGCAGTTCAAACTTTCACGTGGACGGCCTCCATGCTTGTGCCATGCTTTTTAAATGGAGGGCGAAAAAGTCTAAGAGTGTTGTCGTTTCCTTTTGGGTCGAATATGTTTGTGTTTCAGTGACTATTTGAACTGGTTTGGCCGGTTTGAATTTGCCAGGTTGTACCAGGTTGTAGGCAAAAATTAGTAAAAAAGTACCAAGACTTCTTCATGAACATCTGCATCTGTTGTAGTTTTCCCTCAACTCATTATAGAATCATGTGTTGTGGTCATAGGCCGCTGGAAATTCAAGCAAGGGTCAAATTCCTAAAGAGTTGAAAACCAAGTTAAAAACCAAGACCAGGAATTTGTACTGAAATCCTTATAAGTTCCAAGTTAAACATGCTTGTTTTTCCTCAAGCTCTTTGACAGTATTGCAGTATATACAGCAGAGTCCAGAAGCAATCACAGTGACATTCCTCAGTAATGTGAGTAATATGGACAGAGCACTGTTAATGGCTTAACCATCAAGAACCCATGGCTCAATGAGGTTAACGAATTAGCGAACTAACGAGCTAAATAAACCCTTACATGTTTTTGAACAGGCCGCAATTTCATGAAAGAATCCAGTTGTGTGTGAGGTTTGTTTTGCTAATACTGTATTAAGACAAACGGCTGACCATGTTTAAGCAAATAAACTAAACTAGCCAAGCGTAACTGACCCACTTCCCACTTGAATGTGTGGATTCCAGTAACCTCAGTGCTATGCTATGAGTTTAGCGTAGCACTGAGGTTGGTACCACCATTGAGCAGACTAGAGGGTCATTTTCCCTTCCCACTCTCTTCCTGACACCCAATCAATCAGTCTTGGATTCCCCCCCCCCCCCCCCACACACACACACACACACACACACACACGCGCGCGCGCACACACACACACACACAATTACACTCAGAGAGAGAGGGAGAGAGAGAGAGAGAGAGAGAGAGAGAGAGAGAGAGAGAGAGAGAGAGAGAGAGAGAGAGGGAGGGAGAGAGAGAGAGCTGCCCTCTATCCAATCGGAACCGAGGACCAATTGCGAACGCCAACACGGACGCTAGCATCTGAGCACGGCGCACTGTCACTCAACGTGCGCACTGATTGGCCATTGTTCTGAGAAGGTCACATCATAATTCATTAACAATAATTACTCCCATGGTGCCACCTGCACTCCTTCACTCGATTGCTCGTTAAATTACGAGCAACCATCACGCTTTCGCGCGCAGAACAATGAAGATGTATCCGCGACGTAAAGGCAAGGGCTATTAGTAACATTATTTAAATGGACCCGTTTAAACCAGGGGAGCTGTCTTTATGAAGGGCAATTAGGCACTAACCATAATTGATAATTCATACTAATTACAATTAGGAAATATAAATAGAGGGGACGGGATTCATCATCGTTGCAGTGGAGCGGCCGCGGTGCAGGCTGGGTAGGTGCGATAGAAGCGGATTATGCTCCATTTATCTCAATCTAGCGCCCAAACAGATTGTGTTTGTCCCTTTATATTTCTCTATTGACCGTTATCTCTCGCCTCCTCTGTTTCTGTGCCCTTGCAAAAATATGCCACCGAGTTGAGAGTTTAGGGAAATTGGGAGTTGGTGAACTGCAATAAAACGTGTTGCATCACTCATCACATTTTCTAATGTACCCTCGTTGTTTGCTTGAGGTTTACCACAATACAGTGGAGTCAAATCCCAACAGATTGTTTACGGCGTTCTATACAGGCTTCCTTCAGCATCCTGGGAACACGGCGATCTGACATATACTTTCTTTCACTTCCTGCTCTTTCAGATCCTGCCGTCAATGCAATGGCCCACAGTAAAATTCAGTGGGCTTTGCTGTTTGACCATAAGTGTCTGCCATGTGGAACTGGGTCAGAGATCTAATAGGAGCCGCATCCTAAACTCTAATTAGATTATCCCATGGTCAGATCACGTCAACTGTGTGTGTGTGTGTGTGTGTGTGTGTGTGTGTGTGTGTGTGTGTGTGTGTGTGTGTGTGTGTGTGTGTGTGTGTGTGTGTGTGTGTGTGTGTGTGTGTGTGTGTGTGTGTGTGTGTGTGTGTGTGTGTGTGTGTGTGTTTTGTCAGCTTGAGATGTAACCTCTTCAGCTTTCAAGAGGTTCAGGAAACGAGTCTTTTTTTGTATGTGTACGAGTATGAGAGCCGGTGATTACAGCCAATCACAATGAGCGTAACATGTACACTGTGCCAATAGGAGATGACGCAGCCTGCAACCAACCCATGTATAGGGGTGTCTCTAAAGTACACAGCGGCATTGGGAAGTGAAGCCACATGGCGATTGTCTCGTGACGCCTTTGTTCTTCAACGGTGACCGTTGTCTGATTTGAATGTAAATACTGAGCTGAGCAAACAGACTAATTGAAATGTGGGCGTGGTCACGCCAGTTGTAGACGTGTTTACTCAGTTGCACCTGCATTAGCTTTTATTGTTTTATTCATTGCTGTGTGTGTGTGTGTGTGTGTGTGTGTGTGTGTGTGTGTGTGTGTGTGTGTGTGTGTGTGTGTGTGTGTGTGTGTGTGTGTGTGTGTGTAAACTATTCATGATATTGAAGGCCTGGACCCTGTCTAGCTGTTACCACCCATCATCCCATGACTCCTGCCCGCCCCGCCCACCTAGCAGCCCATAAAACATCCCAAAAGCACTGGAACCCAACTCCCCTCTCCTTCTGGCTCATTTCCATTAATTTGCATGATCATATGACTCAAACATTCTACTCTCCTTCTACCCTCTCATCTCACCCTGCCCCCTTTCATCCCCTTCCTGGGTAAAATATAGTGATATCCTTCCAACCACAGCTACGATAATCTAAAAACCTGATGATGATGAAATAGATATTGAATGTGGTGTAACGCCACATACCGTTTTTATTTAAACTTCAAGTTGGAAGACTTTGACCACTCAAATCATCATCCAGTAGTGATTGCTACAGTGAGGCCTGCAACAGTGGAGGTCCTTGAATCAATAAAGTCTTCATCGGCCAAATCCCCGGACGCTTCTCCATCATTTTCCCGCTAATTGTGTTTTTTCATCGCACAACGCCTGTGCCTTGAGCCTGTGTGTGTGTGTGTGTGTGTGTGTGTGCGCGCGCGCCCTTGTGTGTGCGTGTGCATGGACGTGTGTGTGTGTGTGTGCGCGCGCGCCCTTGCGTGTGTATGTGTGTGCATGTATTTATCTGTGTGTGTGAGTGTGTGTGTGTGTGTGTGTGTGTGTGTGTGTGTGTGTGTGTGTGTGTGTGTGTGCATGTGTGCATGAGCATGTGAGTGTTGTGTTCCTCTCTATGGACCACGGCTAACAGATTGCTAATGGAAAATGGAAGTTGGGCTACACCCAGCTGAGGCAGTGCCTCTCCTCTCCAGGCTAGCCCATGACCTCCATGGTAGATGGATTAGTGTTTATCCACCCTCTAGCCCCGCTCAAACCCTGCTACCCCTGGACCTATACACAACACGACCATACCAAACACTGGTGGCCTTTACTGGTTGAAACGGGTTGAGTGGTTCCCCAGACTAACCGTGACTCTGAGTATGGCTGACGAAGTTGAATGCATTTATTAAACATAACTCAATTATCAAACAACAATATAAATGTAAGACATTGTCAATCAATTAGCCAATGATGAGAGTTATTATTTTATAGAAATATATGATATATGTAGCCTGATATAATAAATGTATTTTAGTGTTTAACTATTATGCTTAACCATTCAAACCATTTTCCTTTTCAGAAAAGAAAGCAATAGAAGCCTACAGCATTCCCATGTTGACATTTCAACATGTATACTGTACGTGAGAGTGGTATTAATGGCTGGAGCGTGATGCTGATTGAATCATCTGGTGAAAGGTGAGATGCTTTCCTCATCTCCACAACCTTCCTCCACGGACGCTTTACGGCCCTCCCGCCGTCAGACCCGGAAAAGATTGGGACATAATTGTTCTCCTTTAGCAATTACTGCCTTTCATTGCTAGTAAATCAGTGAGGGTCCTCCTTTCCCCCAAGGGTTAGGGGCAGTAGCTATAATATGCCCCCCAGCCTCCCCCTCCCCAGCTATGGATGGCTGGCTGGCTATGCAAGCGTGGAGTCCCCTGTGGAACCTCCTCCAGCACCAGGCTGTGTTGCCACATACGTGTCTATAGGTCGATGTATTGTTGTTGGCTGGTAGGATTTTGCAGAACTCATTCCATGGGATTAGTAAACGGAACAGTCAAATGACTTCAGTTGAAACCAATGGTGAAATGTAACTTGCCTTTAGGATTGCTTTTGGATGTGTGGGTCCAGAAGAGGAAATATGTTAAGGTCTTGCAGAGATTCTTTGATATATATCACCCCTTTTTCATTCAGACAAGGCGATCTCGCATCAGTATAGGACAGAAGTTTAACACAGTTTAGTTTAGTTTTTTTTGTGGTTTTCTTTGTAGGTAATACAACATAGAAGTCAGGTTAGATCTATATATCTTTTGCCTGGATATATCCATTGATTATAGTAACATTCTGCAACAAATATTTACATGGTGACATCTAATTGCACCCTCAAACCCAAAGCTATAGAAATGAGCATGATAAAACCCTCAGCACCCAGTGGAAAACAGAAAATGCACAACAATTGTGCGTCCCTTCTGGACTTGGAATTAAACAACTGGTTTGAATCAGGGTAAGACAGGCATCCCTTTACTATTGAAGGTAAACCCCCAAAATGTAGTTACAGTATGTAAAAAGAAAAAGGTCCAGGACAGTCCAGTGAGAGCCAGGGTTAAAGGTCATCTGCCCTTGGTGTATGGTGCAGTCAATACAGAGAGGTGGTTGAAGTATTTTGCGAGCTATGGTCTGTCCAGTCTGGACTGGAAGGACAGAGAAGTTACAATCAGAAAGGCTAGCAGCATTTTCTGTCATTGTAATTCATTTCTGAATGTGAACTGTATAGTAAACAAACCTCACTACTTTACCACCCACTCTACAACTCTCGTGTATACTTCAATGAGGAAATGCAGCTAAGTGTGCTATTAAGGTGCATCCGCGGCTATAAGGACACTATCAGCTAAACCACATCAGCTCTCCCCTGCCCCATAACAATAAATACCATCTTGATGAATCTGTCCCACCCTAGGTATTATCGGGATTTATTGAACCGTTCATCTGTTTGACTTAGAGGAGTTTATGGAGAAAATTAGGTTTGAGTTGCTTAACAGCCCCACCACTCATATCCTCAGTAAACTACCATAACTCACGCCAGCACCGATTTTATCGACATATCCCATTACCCAAGTCTTCCTGCTTTACGACCTTGTGTTTAAGCGTAGGGTGCTGAGGTTGGGGATAATATAGACTCTCTCTCTCTCTCTCTCTCTCTCTCTCTCTCTCTCTCTCTCTCTCTCTCTCTCTCTCTCTCTCTCTCTCTCTCTCTCTCTCTCTCTCTCTCTCTCTCTCTCTCTCTCTCTCTCTCTCTCTCTCTCTCCCTCTCTCCAAGTAAGAGCCCTCCCTCACTTTCTCTCCTTTATTCCCTCTCTTTTTCTTTCTCTCTCTATTTCTGTCTGTCTGGTTTTCTCTTTTACGCTCTTTCTCTCTCTCTCTTCTCTGTGGGATCCCTCTGGGGAAGAGCATCTCTTTACAACCATGCTTTACACTCTGTCGCTCTCTGTACACACACACACACGCACGCACACACACACACACAAACTCTTGCATGAGCCATGCACAAGTATGAGCCCTCCCTCACTTACTCTCCTTCATTTTCTCTCTCTCTCTCTCTCTCTCTCTCTCTCTCTCTCTCGCTCTCTCTCTTTCTCTCTCTCTCTCTGTCTGCCCCCGAGGCGTTGACTTACGACTCCCCCGAGTGTCACAGGGAAGAGGAAGTGAAGTGTTAAATGAGTTCAGAGATGAGTGGCGGCCAGGCTGCAGGTCAGAGTGTATTTACAGCTCAATCACTTACCAGAGCGCGCCGCACGGACCTCACTCAGTTACACAGCGCTATCTATCTCGGCGGGGGACAGACGCCAACAACTGGAAGCAAGCGGCGCAGAGGGGCCGATCAGGCTAAACGCTCGGACCTTTGGGATCTGCCCGACATGCCCTCATTGAAAGATCAATGTCATTGATTTTCTTTTCAGGTGTTGAACAACGCTTATCAATGTTGATATCACTATGTGAGCTGTGTTTGATTTGTTGGCATACAATTGCAAAATGTATGTTTATATATATATATACAGTATATATACATTTTGTATCGAGAAGTGTTGCATTTCACGCACCTGGTAAATGACGGGCAAGATGCATTCACTGAACTAATCAGGGAAGAGATCTGATTGGTCAGAAACTAGCCGGGAATAGTCCAAAATCCAAATGATCTCATATAGAGGCAGGAGCAATCAACTTGAAACACATATTTTCCCAGCGCATTTCACTCACTAACAGCTGATGGATGGCTAGGCCATTTCTAACAAATCACACTCAAATAATAGCTCCTAAATCTTACATCACTTTTAAAGGAACCTTCAGAAGCAATTAAAGGATTGCAGAAGTATTTTTCTAAATGTAGCTTATAAACAAAATATTTATTTCTTGCTATAAATCATGACCAAAGCTTACTAAGAGCATTATACGATTAGAAGGAAGAGGTATACATTGTACTGTTTTATATTTCAATATAGATAAATTATCTGAATGGATTAACTTGTGGCTGAGCACCCTTTATATTGAAAATGGTTGTAGATAAATATTGCAGGTTTAAAGCCATATTGTTTCATGGGGAGTGGTGTTTACAGCATAGTCTAACACGTAAGTCCTGGGTTCGATTCTCACCTTGGCCTCTGACTGTTTGTGTATTCTCACAGGCGTCCCGTTAGCGGTCTCTGAGTGTTCTCTTACTCTGTTAGTTACCTGCAAGTCAAAGGACGTGCAGGTTACTAACAAGAGACACTGCATTATCCATTGTGGTGAGTAATATATGTGTGAGTGACTCCAATCGACAGCATATTGGCCTGCCTCCAGGCACAGCCTGCTTGAATTGTATTAAATATATATTTAGATCTAAAGCATATATTTCTGATGGTTTTGCCTGGAAATGTGTATGATTTTTTAAATAGTTATATTTTCATATTGATCTAGTGCTATAATTGAGGCTCACCTTGGTTTGGATGTCATGCTATTTTCTTTAAGTCAGGAGAGGGTGCTGCAACCTCAGAGATGGCAGTGGCAACATAGTAGTATAGTTTAGTAGTAGTTTCTGTGATCACTGATTGAATAAGCCTATTGGCTATATCTTTCTAACACCGTACAGTAGCTCTGTAGAGAAACCGTACAACAATTTATCCATGTATTCATTTAGGTTTTTAAAATGTGGACAGATAATTACAGATACTTTCGTCGAAACAAACATCTGTATTGTATTCTCCAAAAACATGTACTATAAAAAACCGCTCTATGTTTGCTGTAATTTAAGAAGTTTAATAAACAACAGCGTCAGCCAGCCAAACTGTTTTGCTCAACTCCCCTTCAAACATGAGCCTTGAAAGTCAAATAGCGTCATCCTGTGGCTAGGGGTTGTCATTACCACTTTGAGGAACGACCCCTAAAGTGCTTTCCCAGATCCCTACCTCCAATACCACAGGTTACATCATGTTCATGCTGCTTTGTTTTGCCTTTGACTGTAAAATGTTACTACAACGCATAGGCTGGCCCCAGGCCTGCATGGTAAGTACAAAAACATGTGCACATTCAAAGTATGTTCACTAAGAGTCAATACATTTTGCTTGTGTTTTTCTTGTGATCGTTAGGATAACTGCCAGTGATTTTTCCATAACAAGTACTAACAGACCAGTGTGTGATAGGAAGACCAGAATGGTGTTGGGAAAGAACGCAAACACAAACATAGTAGCGTACATTATACATGTAGCCAACTTCTTTGTATTGCGTCAGCTCAGGTGCTCAAAGCAGAGTTAATGACTAAAATGTTACACTTCTACACACACACACACACACACACAAACTCTATCGCTCTAACACACACGCATGCATACACATACTCTCTCTCTCTCTCTCTCTCTCTCTCTCTCTCTCTCTCTCTCTCTCTCTCTCTCTCTCTCTCTCTCACATGCACAAACACACAAACTCCTTTAACATGCAGCTGCTGTGCTGGGGTCAGAATGGCCCAGCCCGCCTTCCATCTCTAGTCTACTCCCACACCGCTCACTGATCAGGTTTACAGCAACAGGAATGTTTGACTACACCTCCTCAGGCTAACCCCTGGACAGCTGCCTCTTAGCTTGGGTGTTGAGGGCTCGGCGGCGGCAGTTGCAGCCATGTTGGTTTGGTTTCGGGGGCTCTCAATTTTCCTGCTGAGACCTAGGATTGGCGTGCTGAAGCCCCGATGCACTGACACGCAATGCATGGTTGAAAAGTACTGACTGTAAAGATATGATATTGTAGGCCTGTATCCGCTGCATATCAATGTTGCATTGAAGCTATGTGTGTGTCCTCCTCAGTATTGTTTATTTATTCAAGGGCAGATACAAGTCCAATTGCTTTTTCTATAAACACTTCCTGGAGCCTGTGTCTCCAGTCACTCAAGCAGGAGTTTGAAATGTCTCAGACCTAATTCTTCAAAGTCGCTCGGTCTGCTTATTTGAGATCGCTTGATATGCAATCACTTGAGTCAGACCACTTTTAAAGCTTAGCAGATGGATGGATGGACAGATGTTTGGATGGTTAGACGGATGGATTATCGATATGGATAGAGGGATGGAGTTTTTCAGTTTTGTTTTTGCTGATCTGGCTGATCTAAATGCAGCCATGAAATCGAAGGAACGTTCTTCATGGTTTTAGAGACAAGATGTTCGCAGTACATAAGGAACTTTAGAGGCCTCGTTTTATCAGTGAGATGATTCTGCCATGACTGGAGGCCCCTGCATTGTACATGTGAAGTCTCAAGAGGATAATGAAAACATGGATCCATATGAAGATGTTTTCCAGACTCCACTCGGGAGAAGAAGAAGAAGAAGAAGAAGAAGAAGAAGAAGAAGAAGAAGAAGAAGAAGAAGAAGAAGAAGAAAAAAGACAAGAGCAAATCATTTAAACACATTTTGAAGCCTGCATTCCCAAATTCGTCAGTCTTTTTTTTTGGTCTCCGATGTACAGTATAGTGATGTAGAGTTCTACACAGGGGAATGGATAAACTCAGAATGTTTTAATTGCAATGTGCAATGTAGAAGTGCTGATGGTATCAGAGCTCTTTGCAGGCTGGTCTCGTCTCGCCTGGCTGCACTCCGAGCAAGACTGGATACAAGCATAAACATCTGAGGCTGAGTTATGTGATGCCTCAGTCAGAGAAGTGTACATGATCCACATCTCTGGAGAAAAGACCTTCAGGCCTGGATCACCACGGCTGCTATATCATTACAGCTACAATGATTTATGGATCAATAAATTATCTTCATTAGCTGGGAACTGTCACACGCAACAGAAACCCTTCCAAAGAAAATGAACTGGTGCTGATCTTGTGATCTTGATTACGCAGTGTTGTTTCACGTAGTATTATTTTTATTACCGTATATGAATTAAAACATTTTTATAATGTTTGTGTGTAGGTGCATATGTGTGTGTGTGTGTGTGTGTGTGTGTGTGTGTGTGTGTGCATGGCCACACAAAAATGATCAACCAGCTGATTTTAACATTTGCATTCATGCAAATGTACATGAAAATCTATGTGCATATGTGTATAATATGGATAGCATATGTACACACATTACATATATGTCTGTGTGTGTGCGTGTGTGTGTGTGTGGTGTGGTGTGATGTGTGTGTGGGTTTGTGTATGTGTGTGAGTGTGTGTGTATGTGTGTGAGTGTGTTTGTGTGTGTGTATGTATGTGTGTGTGTGTGTGTGTGTGGTGTAATGTGTGTGTGTGTTTGTGTAAGTGTGTGAGTGTGTGTGTATGTGTGTGTGTGTGTGTGTGTGTATGCGTGTGTGTGTGTGTGTGTGTGTGTGTGTGTGGGTCGTGGTCTACATCTATTATCTGAACAGATGAGCTTTGACCCCTGTCAAGATCACGAACGCTCAGGCCCACCAATCCTGATTCAACCCTGATTGCAGCCATACACAAACCCGACGTCTGCATTAGTGTGCGACAGAGTACATGTGCGCATGTGTGGTAAAGTTAATGCAATGACTAGTGTGGTGAAATAATTTGTTTAATTGCAAATATTCCTTTTTCATTTACAGCCCAGAAACAAGTCCAACATCTTGTGACAAGACTGCATATACAGTATATATATATATGCTATGTGTGATTATCATGTCACCGTTGAGTATGGAGAGGGTGAGGCATCTTGTGTTATTAATTCATATTCATATTCATATTAGCTTCGGTTCTCCAAATACAAAGTAGATCTTCCGTGACTTAACTACTTAGCTACTCTGCCTCTTAATCTTTTAATCCTTTGGTGTCCACTTGATTCTATTAAACTTCAATTCATCTGTTTTGGATCCTATCTGACTGCAAAGCCTCTTATCGGTACAGCCAGACACACCGACCACAGGCAAGCAGTAAGTAATGGGTGAGGGCACATGTATATTTCCTACTTGGAAAATAGAAACTATCTCTGCTGGGTAGATCACCGTCTTTAAAATGAGGCTGAAGACACGCCTCTTCACCAACCAAGCCTTTGGAAAATCCCCGTCACTTGTATTTTTAGTTGTATTTTCTGTTCTTGTTGTTTCTTCTCCTCAGTAGTGTAAAGTGCCTTAGGATGAATGAAAAGCACTGTATAAATCCAATATATTATTATATGTGTTAGTATTATTGGCCAATGCGAGATCATCGGTCTTGGTTCCATTGGCTACTGACGGAACAAAGGTGACCCTATCCACATTTATGGGGGTCTCATAACAGTGCTTAGAGTCTTGTGGGTGGGGGGGGGGGGGGCGTCCCGCTACTTTCTCCCTCTAGATAAGTGTCCACTTCCTGTTCCAGTCTTTCAGACAAGCACCCTCAAGGTCCCACAGCACTGGGCCAATTAGACTCTCCACACGCAAGCACATAGGCAGAAGAAAAGGGGAGAGCGAGAGGGAGAGAGCTAGAGGGAGAGAGCGGGAGAGAGAGAGAAATCAGTCATTTTATATCACCATACACCTCATTGATCCAAACATCCTAAACCCTGCCTGACACACGGTGAGCAGAAAGACTACAAATAATCCACACACACACACACACACACACACACACACACACACAGAGAAAAGTGCAAAGGAATTTTAAGAAGTACTTTCTGAGCCAGTATCGACAGCGACCACTGCTGCACGGATGGGTGCTCTGTGCCTTCAGCCTGGCTGGAGTGGCTACCAGAGGTACCTGGTAGAGCCCAGGTCACTGGGCTCTACCAGGTACCTCTGGTAGCCACTCCAGCCAGGTCACTGGGCTCTACCAGGTACCTCTGGTAGCCACTCCAGCCAGGTCACTGGGCTCTACCAGGTACCTCTGGTAGCCACTCCAGCCAGGTCACTGGGCTCTACCAGGTACCTCTGGTAGCCACTCCAGCCAGGTCACTGGGCTCTACCAGGTACCTCTGGTAGCCACTCCAGCCAGGTCACTGTGCTCTACCAGGTACCTCTGGTAGCCACTCCAGCCAGGTCACTGGGCTCTACCAGGTACCTCTGGTAGCCACTCCAGCCAGGTCACTGGGCTCTACCAGGTACCTCTGGTAGCCACTCCAGCCAGGTCACTGGGCTCCATGTCCTGCCTGCTGCGATGCAGGCTGCACTCTCACGCATGGAGGGCTTATTATTGTGATCAGCTGCTGATCCTTACATGGGGCTTTTGTTTGGGTTCTGGGGATGGGCCTGGTGGCGGTGGAGAACACACTGTACCTGGAACAGACACACGAACGGAAAGGACAGACATACATATAGGCAAATAGACAGTCAGAGTGACAGACAGAAAGTCTTTCAAGTAAAATATACAGGCAGACAGTTGAGACAGTGTGCCATGAAAAGTGGTGCGTGGTAAGCTCACTATGTTACTGACAAAACAGACACACACACACAGACAGACAGACACACACCTACACCCTCACCCACACACGCGCACGCGCGCACGCACACACACACCCACACCCACACCCACACACACACACACACGCACACGCTACCAGATATATAGACAGACAAGCAGGCAGACGCCCATGCAGACATACTGTCAGACAGACAGTGGCATGACAAGATCCTGTTACATTGTTCCACAAGTCTTTCATGGATTGCTGCCAGGACTAAAACATAAACACACATTTCTCAGGAGAGTCGTATTGTTGTGTGGACGTGCATGAACAACATAACAGTTTATAGACATTGGCATAGTGGGCCTACAATCACTATTGCAAGTGTACACAAAGTTGCATAAGCATGCACAAACACACACATGAAAAATCTGACATACACCCACACACACGCACACACACACATAAACACACAAACACACAGGCAGGCAAACATACACATGCTTTGCATACACGCGCTGCTCTCACCTATGTATCATGCTGTGGTAGAAAAGCTGAAGCTGTTTCCTTTTAGGAATTTGTTGGTGCTTGAGTACAGCTTTATTAACGGAGTCGTGCAATGCTTCATTGCCTGTTTCTGCCGACACCCAGATTTCAAATTCCATGTTTGTGGTTCTGCGTGCCACTTTAAACAGGACATCGGAAGAGAACCTGGGGGAACATGGTGGAACAATCCGTTGCCTATTATTCAGTCATCATCCCTTAGATGACTTGCTGAGTGACCACTTGGTTTTGGCCTGACCAGACTGAGCTCATCTCCTTTGTTCCCCCTCTCCTCCTCGTGTAATAACCCCCCCCCCCCCCCCCCCCCCCCCCCCCCCCCCCCCCCCCATGGCTGACTCTTATTATTGACCCCCACTTCGCACCTCCTCCTCCTCCTCCTCCTCCTCCTCCGCCTAGGGAAGATCTTGGTTTAGAAAGCCCCAGGATCTGTCCACAATGTGAAAGGGCAGGCCCCCCACCCCCTCAGGCCCAGCAGCCTCTGAAGACCCACCCCTTCACTCCACATCCACAGGATCCACATTCTTCCCTTTTGTGGCCAGTCCTTCATCCTTGTTTGGGCCCAGCACCCCAGAAATAACCTGGGAAATAACGGCGGTATTGTCAGGTCCAAAGAGCAGGCCTTTTGTTCACCTCACGTCACGACGCGCTGATTACAATAGTCTGAGTAAAGTCAATATACTTTACTCTCGGACACTCTCGGCGGTTCTCTTTCTAGCTTGCTTATCTGTCTGTCTGTCTGACAGAGAGACAGACAGAGTGGGAGAGGAAGAGACAGACATAGAAAAAGAGATAAAGAGAGACCAACATGGATTTCTTACATGTGGTGTCCTGCAGAAACATGATGATATAACGTTTCATGTGGATGATTCTGTAAAGGAACACACCCGGTTTGACATTTAGCTCCACAACAGCAATAGTACCAAAGAATTCCCCACTTCCGTGTTAAAAAGCTTTGTCTTTAAATAGGAGGCAGGATAGTCTAGTAGGTGGTGGACTCCCAGCGGAAACTTTCAGGGGTTCAAACTGCATACAGTTGTCCACCTGTAGTCATCCAAGAGCAGTATGCCTACAGGTCCTGCCTGCTTGCTATATGATG